>NNCF01128245.1:883231-912173 GCA_002313205.1 Laupala kohalensis
GTGAGACTTCATCAGGTAAAACTAAAACATACGTTAGTACGTGATATTGTTTATATGTTTTAGTTCTTAAAACTTAGACAAAGTATTTTTGGAGAAGCAACAGATATGACGATGAAAGAATAGCATCAGTATGTGATAGTTTCAAATACTTCAACATAATACACTAAATGTCGTTGACATGTTTATGTAAGGAGAGTGAACAATAAATTGTCTGCAATAAAATGTCGTTCTACTTACAACATTATTTTAGCACACGCATATACAACCATTTCAACGAGAAAGAAATGTTTGTGGATGTCGACGGCGCGGCGTGAGAAGGAGAGTGAGAGCGGTCAGGCGAAGACAAGGCTTGGAGTTGAGTTGACATAAAATCGGTAGCAAGGACTGGGGGTCTACAAACACTCAGGGTGACGATGAGCACGGACACTGTTCTCTGTTGTAGAAATGGAAAAATTGCAAGTATTCCATCTGTTTCCCGGCTGTTGAACTCCACTGTTAAGAGAAAACAGGAGCACAGTCAAAAGTTGTCACTTTCTACATACTCTCGTAAAATAAGTAATCATATGTTACTCTTATTATACGAGCCATAATTGTAAGTTTAATTTCGTCAATTTAAAGTGGGATTTAGCTGAGAATCGATATATAGAGTTTTTTAATATCAAAAATCGAATGGCATAAGTGTCAATCTTGTAAAAATTTTATTTTACAAAATCATTATACGGGCGATAATTGCAAGTTTAAATCGGATTTCGTCTGTAAACGAAACACAATTCCTTTCCCATGTAGAATTATTTGCGCTGAAACAATGCACAACACTCGCTACCGATGACCATGAAATGATAATGACATTTCCCAGTTGCGCGGGCTTGGGTTACACCGGGATGGTTATCGGTATTATAAGAAATTCATCGGTAAAACGGTAAAATAAGAATACTTTTATTAAAAATTTAATTAAAATTATATTTATAACAAATAAATCCGAGCGTAGCTTGGTCCTCTGATGTTGTACATTAATACGCAAAGGTTCCAGAAAATTATAGTTCGTTTTCTGCGTAATCGGTCATAGTAAATCACACAAATGAAATATCGTACTCTAGAGCATCAGAAGATGTGTAAGCAAATTTTTGAGTCATTTTTTTTAGTAGGGTGTAACTTGACTACTTGAATCCTCAAAAATGAAAGCTGTGATGCGTCTGATCATGCTGGTATAAAGAACGTTCGCAGAGAATTGTTCGTGAGTAATGCGATGATCCATTACATACTATCATGAACTATTCATAACTGTTCTGATGTCCTGTTTACATTGTTTAATACTAAATATGACACAGAGTGAAACTAACTTACAACGAGAAGATACGAGGTAAACACGCAGATAATGTAGCAACCAAAATAGTTTTTCTTTCCAAAACGGTTTTCAACGACATTTATGTCATCCTCAATGGATCCGCAGACAATAAATAAAATATCCAATATTAACGATAAATACAATACAAAGTAGAAAAATAAAATTAATAGTCATAAATCAAATAGTAATTTAGAAGAAAACTATATCTACAGAAATTTAAAGAAAAAAAAACTTATTCATTGGTATTAGATCCGGATTGTGTCAGTCAAGGAGATTACAGTTGAGGCAACTAGAGATCAAGAACGTAGATAGATGTTTATTGAAGAAAAGTAAATTTATTTTACCTTAGGGTAAATAAACACAAGTCGCAATTATCTTTATGTTAATAAATATACGAAGAATAATGGAATAATAAAAGAAAAAAGATTACTTTACAAATTGTGTTTCCGAGATGTATGAGATTGTTGATCCCTACATAACCGAAGAAACAATACTTGTATTAAAATGAATCTAATTTAAATGAGAGTTTTTATATCATTGAAACAGATTCCTTCTACTAGGCAGTTCATAATATCAATATTTAACGCCGTTCAAGTCTATATAACATGTAGAATAATTATAGTGAGTAATCTTTTCAACATAATTATATTATAAACCAAATATTTTTCTTCAATATAGTGTAGTATGCGTGGTAAATCGGGAAACAATCTAGACAAATAATCCTACATTTGTGGAACTAATGGCCATATTCAAGTAGAATTTTCAACAAGAGAACAATATCTGTAAAATAAAACCCAATATAAGTTTATAAATAATTGATTTCTTTATTCAACATTATTATTATTATTATTATTATTATTATTATGAGTGATTAATCGTGATTTAAAAGTAATTGAAAGGAATTTCTCTTCAGAATCTAGATAGGGATACACCAAAAAATTTCACTCGTATTGAAACTTCTTCAATCTTCACAAATTTTAACAGAAAATTAACACAAAATATTTATAACAGAAGAAAATATTTTAAAACTAATTTAAATAAAAAGTAAAGAAAAGAAATTTAAGTAATATTCAATAAATACTATTAAAATAAGTTACAGTCAGTGATAAATGCAATACCAGTTTGGTTGACAAACACCTTTGAATTGGCTTTGAGCAAAGTGAGAGAATCAAAAAGAAATATTCTGCTTCGAATACGGAATGCCTACGAGAGCCGCCACGAACGAAGAGAAGTCAGACGACGAAAATATTTGAGGTCGCTGCCACCGGTGCACAGGGCGACGGAAGACCACGCGAGCAGGCAATATCTGCGACTCCCAGCCACAAACTTCTTAGCTTCAACTCTCAGGCTTTAATCTGGCACCCCTTCCTCGCCCCGGTCCTCAACCCACCGTCCTCTCTCGCACGGAAACGCCACAGAACGCTGCTTGCGGTCGAGCAGCTGCTTTGGACATCCCCTTCTCCTCCTTCCCCTCCTCTCCTTCTCTAACCCCCCACTCTCACACCCCCACATCTCTCCACTACGAGAGAGTTTGTCAGCAGAAGAAAACTCAGTCATACGGATTTTCATACGCCTGCACCAAATCTAGCTTTCATTCGTTGTAAGGAGGAAATATCTGTTTGAAGAGGTCGTCCGAAAATTACGAAACTCACACATGGATGGGGGAGAGTTACGTAACGCCATATTTTGTTATCTATTTCTTACTTATTATCACCCTCATTATGTCTTACCCCAAATTCCCCGTTAGCTACAATGATTCTGCTAGCTTAACTATTAAACCAGCTTGTTAACCAATTAATTAATCCAACCAATTAATTACCACGCAAAAATCCTTTTTACTAATTCTATCAGAGTAAAAGTTACCATATATGGGTCAACATATCTTTTTCTACAGCAGGGCAAGAAGAAAAGATTGAGATATGAAACTTGGCAGAATACATTAAGAACATAATTATATAAAGTTGTAAATAAAAAATAAGAATTAAAATTAGAAAATATATTACAAATTACGTAAATATGTAACATACTCACAATCGAGCATTTCTTCTTAGTGCTCCACTCTACATTGCTGGGTGCGTAACTGTGTGATGTTAAGGGACTGCGATAGCTGGAGAGACGCTTTTATTCGTTAGCAATGAACTTTTCTGCGTAGCTGACGTTGAGTTAGTTGCCTGCGTGCAGAAATTACCTCCCCGCAACATAACTTCGTGGTTCTAGCGACAAGATTCTAACTATTAATCCCGGCTGGGTGGCTAACCAAGACATATGGGTATAAAAGGAGTTTTATTTTCGACGAGAACATAACGATCCTGGTGGCAATTAATTTAAAAGTCTTGAAGAATAACAGTGGATTTCAAATCTGTCTGGTCATTAAATCTTCCCATTGTAACATTTTTAAACCTTTCATTTATAGATTTTCAAATATACTTCGTTTTGGTTTTTGTCTTCAGTATGTCGTGGACAAATCCATGTATTGATTATCATTAACGCATGACTATAAGAAGAAAATAAATAAGTAAAATTTCAGTAATTTGAAATGTTTATGTAGTATGTTTCAAACCTATTACTTGATATAATCACTAAATCTATGAAGTGGTAGTAGTATTACATTTCCTCATACAGCACACAGTTGAGCAAATTCCTGGAAATGGAATTGAAAATGGAATTTTGAGAAATGCAAATACCTAGAAAACTGTTTCCGAAAAATATAGTGTTTAGTTGGGATTATGACACCACCACTAATTTCGTGAATTTATAAAAAAAAATAGCCGAATTTAGCCAAAAGAAAAAGTCTCGAAGCATTACAAGATAACTTGGGAATTCAGTGTCGTAAATTCTGTAGCATGTTGCAGACACTTACACTTAACGACGTGACTTGGTGGAGAATGGACAAAGAAGGGAATTGGTTGCTCAAGAATGCAAGAACACACAACGGTCTTGACAAGAGGGGCAGGGAGAGGTACCTCTCCACATCTAAATAATACTAGAATCAAATTTAAGAAAGAAGAAAAAAGAAAAAAACGGGAGCATCATTCAACATCCACAGACGTTCATCACACGTCTCGTCAACAATTATTAGTGCGAATCAAATATAATTATTCGTAATATTTCGTTGAAAAGATAAGCGAGATGATTTCCACTGCTCTAGCACTTAAGTCAAATAATCTGCCACAATCCACTCTAGTTAGAGAAACGAAAGGCATGTCATGTTTCCGAGCACAAATTTTAGAAATGAGATGTACCTACTTCCCCTCTTCAAGATCCAATCTACGCCCTTCTGGTCTGAAGTAGGTGAGAAACACCCAAGCAGAAAATCTCACCCACTATATCTGAATAGAGAATTAAATCTGTGCTATCCTACTATGATAGAGAGACCAAACACCTTTGTCTCTAATCGTAAACGTTCTGATGTAATTTCTTTTAATATTAAAAAATTATGTGAAAAATGATTGTGATGTTCAAGTAGATGTTTCATTTTAATGCCATATTATGAAGATAAATAAAATGTGTATCGGTAAGATTCTACTTGCTAATTAAGACACAAATGAATTTTAGAAAAAAAATTCGTAAACGTAACCAGAAAATAGTGATCAAAATACTCCAATCTTTTATATTCTTCTGTTTATAACACTCTTTGCTTTAATTTTTTTTGCCCCGTTCAATTTCCTCATTCTAATCTATGGAAGTCTGCAGTACAACAAGAATCTTCTGTAGCTTCGCTTGCTTTAATTCTCCTGGAGTTTTTTCATTCTCTCGACTCGCTCTGTACTCTAAAACAAATATACTTCGTTCACTCGCTTTTCGCTTCCTCCTCGGTCTCCTTTTTCTCCCTCGTGTCGCTTGGTCTGACAGATCGTGGGAACTTGGGCGCTTGTTCCTCTCCGCTCTCCGTGGATGATGATGGGCTAAGTTGAAGTACGCGTCCTCGGTTAGGAGGAGCACATTCCTTCACGTTACTTCTTCACGATAACAAGTCGTGAGAATGAAGAATTGGCTGTAATCAAAATATTTTTAGAATCTACGGTTCAGAAAAAGTAAAATTACGTTATGAATTTATTTTTAATCCAGTAATTTATAGATGGGATGAAAGTATATTTTCGTCTCACACAAAGACAAATAAATAATAATGTTATTTATATTAATTATGATAACATAATACATTACAACTATAATAAGATACTAATAAACAATTATCATAACATTAAAATAAATTAATAACATTTTGATATTTTTACAAATATAATGATATGCTTCTGTATTTCTTAAATGGCAAAAATGATCATGAATGGTTATCATGATTTAATTTAGAGTCATCTAAAATTAACTAAAAGAATAATTTTTTAAATACTGTAACAAGTGTCTAATTACACATCGGGTAAGTTTCTCATTGATATAGAAAGTACCTCGTTCACTTTATGAAAGTAACTCATTATACATAATGTATAAGTGATGTATTATAATCTGTCGAAAAAAATTGAGATCTCTTCGGATCTCGAAGAATTGGCTCCAGGAGACCCTATTTTCAAATTTTGGTTCTGATGTCCAATGTCGTACGTGTGTGTACGTGTACATGTTAATAATTCTGTTCCCATGATAACTGACGAATAAATGTATGCATTATAACGAGATTTTAGATTTCATTTTGGATGCAATGGGAATAGAAGTCTATTTCTGGTCAGGTCATGTCGACTTCATTTACATACCGCACTTCACTTCCTGTTTCTTAAAATTCAAAATTTTGAAAACAACATATTCTTGATCGTTAATTGATTCTCCGTAGAGGTTGCTAAACCGCATTTCTGTCCGTCCACCGTCTTCGAGATTCAGCAAAAAAACATTTATGCACATGAGATATCTTGTAGTTGTATTTTTTAGATCAGCGTATAAGGCACTAGCAAATAGTTTAAAGTAGAAGATATTTCATGCAATCTGTACTTGAATGTTCAGGAGTGTACAATGTAAGTTTGTGAGTATAAACATATTTAAACCGATTGATTCTTAAATATGTTACACCGTTTCATAATTATAATATATTGTGATTTCTCTTCTGGTTTATAAAGAAGTGCTTCTCTGTTTTCTTATATTTTTATTTCAATGTAGGGTGTAAAGGGATAAGATCTTTTTGTTATGAATTATAATTGGAATGTTGAGTGGGGTCCAGATTTTTTCGTTGAAATATACGGCTGCAAATACGCATAAATCCACTACCATATTTCGTGATTTCTGCCCTCCCTCATTTTCCCGTTTTGTTCAAGGCTCATTTAAAAGGTAAGCACATTGGTCGAATTTTTACGACCCCGTACTCTTACTGAGGGCAAACCATGCAGAGCATGTGAGTGTTCATAACGAATGATTGGATGGGTCTGAAGACTTTACGCCCTTACCAGTGACGTCAACATTACGAAAATCACTTATCGACGATGTCGATCTAATGACGCGAGGGGAATAAAGGCGTGTGGAGATACCTTAAAGATTATTGCAGTTAATTCACAGGCAATCGCTCATTTCTTTTCCAACATTATCAATCATGCATTATCTTCAATAATCATCATGATTTTTATGTCAACAAGGCAATAAAGGTAAGCAAACATTTATTGGTCATCCCTCTTCGCTGACATAATTCACTCTCGTATGAAATAAAGAATTGGAGAATATTAAATGATGTTGGTAGACATTGTCGACTTGAAGTCGTGGTTGTTGGGAACGGGCGGGGGGGGGCGGTCAGAGCTCAGGAAAAGAATTCACCAGATGCAATTTCTTGCTTTCGTTGAGAATTTCAGATTTAATTAAATCTTGTTTTGTCCATTCCGCTAAAAAACACACGTACAAACAAAACACTTCTCAAGTCCAACGGCTGTTGGAAGAGCACAAAAAACATGGAATTCACTCGACAAATTTCCTTGCCTCATAAGCAATGTGAGTCAACTGAGAAGATGCGAAGTGGAAGTCAGTGCGTTCTGCAATTTTTTCAATCCTTTAAATAAATATTTGAAAATCGGTTAAAAACACGTATTTAAAGAAAAATTAAATAGCATGTTAATTCAAACTAGTTCGATATGAATTTATATTATTTTATTATTGTATGTTCATTTCATTCAATTATATAACAAAGCAAATTTCAAAATTATGTACATTTCCATTTTAATTCAAATAAATTTTATTTGAGTGAAGGGATTCGTATTTTTAACATTTTATCAATTTGAATTTATTTCGGCAGAAATTCATCGTGTATTATTTTGAAATTATTCCGAAACTGAATTTACATTAATTACGTGCGTAATTAATGACAGTAAAACAATTTGAAGCATGGTTCTAATCAGAGTTCTCATTGATATACTTTACACATCGGAGCAAAAAACTATTCTTTTGATGAAGTGTTGATTTCATGAGATATGTATCGTAATTAAAAGAGCATTGCTTTACATTAAGTCGAAAAAGATTTTTGAAGTCGAATACGAGTAATGGGTTTTTGTATTAAATACATAATGCAACACATTTTATGGACGAACAATGTATATTTTTTGGGATAAAAAGAAAAGGTCGTAGTCTTGCATTATTTATTTAATCTGAATATACAATAAATGTTAATTGTCGTAGTAGAATAGTTTTTTGTTAGTACGAAATAGTTAGAGATTGTGTAATGCGACAGAATCCGTTTCCACGCGTTCCTCTAGATCTTCATTTTTTTAAATATCATTTTAATTCTTACCCATAATTTATCCATTATGTACTTTTGTACGCTGCGTCGAAACGAAAATAGTGTGTTTCTAGTTCTCCAAGCTCTACTATCAACTACTTCATAAATGTATAATAATTTAATTAAATTTAATTAATACAGCTTTGAATGAAAATCAAAAGTTTTCGGTGCCGGTTCTGAATATTTTAATATTTCCGGTCCTGTCGAATAAACTTAAGTGTTTTGAATCGGACCTGGATGCCCATTTGATACGAGTCCATATTATAAAAGAAATGGTTTAGGACCCAAAGACCCTCCTTGAAATATAAATATGTAAATTGGATATAAATTGAACGAATGACAAAGTACGATTGAAAATGGTTTTCTTGTGCCTCTCACGGGGAAAAATAATGAAACCATTCCAGATCCGCAACCAGAACCTTGGACATTGCAGAGACCTCCATCTTAGGAACCTGAGCTAACATGTCTGTTCAGTTGAGTAGAAATATTTAATTGATTACTTTAAAAGTTGCATTTTCATCTCCCTCGTGTATCCAATTAGTGAGAGTGAAGATCGAATTATTTGTACCTTTTTTGCTGTTAGGGTTTAATTAGTGAAAATTTTTCCTTTGACATTTTCACCGACGTAGAAAGAAAAAAGAAAAAGCAGTATCTTGTTTCGAGGAGGAATCTTATTGGCAAGTGAAAACTTTTTCTCTCTTTTGAAAACATTGTTCTCGAGTTGTTGAACAAATGAGAGGTTTTCAGGGGTAATGCTTTGAAGAGCGAACGAACGACAGTTAAAGATGGTGATCATCTACATAACAATAGTCAATTAGACTGTAGCGATATTAAAATCAATACTCAATTTTTTCCCGTGAATAGCCCTAAAATATGGAAGTTTAATCAATGATGCGTAGACATGATAAAAATTTGCATACATTTCTTCCATGTACCTACACGTGAAGCAGATAAATGATAACTTTCGGTCCGGTGAAAATGGATGGTGTAGTTGTAAACAAGTGTGCGATCACTGCAGAAGTATTGTGCCGCCATTTTCACCTGACCGCAAGTTATCACATGATACAAATTTGTTTCGCTGCTCTTATTTTGGCTTCAACGTATTGCTCATAATACAGTTGTTTGGAAGGCAACAGATCATCTTGCAATTTAAAACAGAAGTACTGTGAAAAGAGATGAGAAGAAAATGAATAAAAATTAAGGAATCCTCCCGAGGAACTTCATCCACATAATGAAGATTTGGACATATTCACTCTCCATATTGCTCCCAACATTACAACTCGAAATATCAGATATTTTGATGCAACTTAATAATTACAATTATTTGTTTTAGTATAGATTGAAGATTATCAGCGAGATTGACAATAGGGTAAGAAAGAATCTTTAAACGGTAGGATATCATTAGCATTTAGCAGTGTTCGTATCTGTACTTTCATCAATGCACAGTTGAAATGATTAGATTTCATTGGCAAGCATTTGAGGCACTTAAAAGAACGATAAAATTCTTAAATAAAAGAATTCTATTTTACATCATGGTCTGAGAATTATTTACATCATTTTTATTTTATATCTTTTGGATAATTGCAAAAGTCACATACACACAATTTTTGTTTGTTTGCAACATGTAAATGTCTAACAGATGTTAGTAAATTTCTTTGTTGTTCATGAAATTATAAGGCACACATTAAAAAAGGATAAACTTATAATTAGATGAGGAATATCCCAGATGAAGTAGTCCACCTGTTCTTAGTCAAGCATTGGATCAAACCTGTGATCCCTAAACTTGTAGGGTGAAATGATACAACTTTAAAAGTCAAACTGTCAAAATGGACATCGAAGAGAATTGGAAATTTCTCCACGCGTACAAAAAAGCATTTGTCTTCCTCTTCCTTTGTCACGTTCGTTTCGTTGTTATCAAGTGGACGTCACTCTCGCAGACGAACGATTCCAACCACTTCCATCAGAGGATTCACATTCGGACATCCCCCTTCCCAAGCTGTCTTTCCTTTCTTTACAAAAAGACAAGAACTGAGCACTTTATTAAGCATAGGGGAGAATGAAAAAAATAAACTAATAACATTCACAAACATAGAAATCTCTTAGATTGCGGTGAACCTCACCGCCAGGTAACAGATTAATCATGTTACGTCGAATGAAAATGGGAGACGGGACCGGGGTTCGAACCCGGGACCTTNTCAACATTTACTCTACTTATATTTTAGGCGTTATTTAAAATAACTCTAAATTCGAGACTCATTTCAATGGACACCACCCCAAAGTAAGAGACTAGAGATCCTGTATTTTTTAAAATCCGTCTCTACTCCAAGAAAATTCGCAGAAAAACATGAGCCACGATACATCTACCACAATTTTTTACTGCAAGACAACTATCATCGAAGTTTTGTTCCCCTTGGAACATCAACACACGCGTAGTACATGTTTTAATGATAACGGCGCGATAAATTCTACGTGACCACACGTAAGTGTAAAAAAGACGTGTTGCAACATGACGCAAGAGATCAGTTCTTCTATAAAAACTTTCTTCCTCCAGATAATGGTCTTTAAAAACAATACCTTTTTCAAAAATAAAACTTGAAGCAAACCTCTCTGGACTGTTGATGTCCAGATTTAATCATATCTCATTTCAAACACTTATATGCTTGTTTATGTCTCAATTGTCTAGTTTAACTTCCCTTAATCAAATGTTGTATTTCTCTAACATACTGACAACAAAATTTCGGTCAAATCATAATATTGAATTTCGCTGTATTTTGTGTTACTTGAACAAAACTTTTTCGCAAAATTTTCCACTTCCGAGAGAAAAAACCCAAATATTATCGAAAGTGGGGAATTAAGAAAATTATTAAAATTTGACCACTCCATCATTATTATGGTTTACAATATCATCTGGGCGAGGACATAATATCTAAACACCTTGATTCCTTTCATAGGTTACAGTCATTTACGTGTCGTCGATTTATCAGTGCATCTAGTAACTGGAATTTTTTGCGATGTAAAAGAAGTAAACCAGATTAAATTTTTATCTGAGATCAAATTTCCAAATTGCAGCCAGTTACAAAAGGCACATTGAAAGTGAAGTTAAACTTTGATCGTCGTCTTGTTCCAATTCGCGAAGATACGAAGATGTATGAACTCTTTTCCTAATCACTACTCTTCCTTACGTTATGTACACATATAACACTTAAAATACGGAATTTCATCGCAAAAGAAGTGAAAAATGAAGGAGAGAGATGAACATTCGTTTCTCAAGTCCTCCTGTCCCTTCGTGATACATCTGAGGTGGTCTTACACGTACAGCTGGTTGCGTATCTCCAGGTCACAGAAAGCTCGTGCTGCGTGTTAGGGACGCTGCCTGATACGGTCGTCTACTCCGTAGACGACCGTATACATACAACGTCCAATTACCTGGAAGAGACAATGTAGAAGGTGGAACCAAGCATTAAGAAGGGTCAAGATACTGAAGTTGATAATAAATAACCATAAAGTTTCTACATAGAAAGGATTTACAAATTATGTTAAAAATTTGGGAACTCCTTCGATTTACGAGTGAAATCGAAAAATTTAACAAGTGCACCATGGATGAATATAATCGAAAAGTCGAATATTTCAACATGAAAAATCAAATATTACAAAAAATTACAAACTTTTAACTCTAAATATTATTATTTCACTTGGGCCCGAACTCGTATAAAAACCGGAATAATTGACTCCTCCTTTCATGAACGAAGCCGAAAAATGTTCAAACTTAGGGAAAATTGGAAATATACATTAAAATTAATGGTACATTATGGACATTACCATTAACCATTTGATTTTGAACTATGATAAGATAGATTAATAAATTATTATTTAACGCAAACTGAATGATACAAACACGACATAATAAAAAGGAAAACCCATGTTTAGTGTTTATTGGCCACACATTAGTAGCACCACTGAATTAAAAAGAAAATTTGGCAATTATTTCACCCACTGTCAAAACAAAAACTAATAAAACTGAATACTTGAAATCAGCGATACTTTTTTCTTACAAAAATATAATAATAAAATAACAAAAATTAGATTTAGGATTTTTCGGTACCCAAGGAATCGTTTTACTTACTAAAAGGAAAAACTGTAACAATTGAAGGGGAATGGTGTGGTTTGTAGTATTATCGAGATTTGACTTGACTTCAGTTTCATTATCCTGCCAAAATAAATATGGATTGTAATTGTAACAACGTAGCAAGATACAGAAAACATAAGTATTGTACACGTGTGAACCGAAATTTAGAGGAATCCTTATTTTATATTAGGTTTTTTTCTGGTTTAAATTTCACACAACACCAGAGGGTTCTATTAAAAACTAATATAAGCATATAAATATTACGTATTTCAAGTAAATATGAGTTATTTCATAGAAATGTAGTATTACATTAATAAAATATGTAAAGAAAATAGTATTATCTATATTTTGTTTATAATAACTTGTACATGTAAATTTACAAACATATTTGCGTTAAATTACAAACATATTGACATTATATATGTATTATAACTCGCAGCTAACTTTTTATCTTATCTAGGAACTTATGCTGAAATTTTTGAATCCGCCTCTGCCTTAGGGCCCTTGATCGGAATTGATGGGATGGTCCTTTGCTTGCTTCCGGAGAGTAAATTAGTTAATTGTCCTCCACGTGGTCATACGCAGTTTGTACTGTTTTTTGACAATAAATTTATTATTATTATTATTATTAGTGTACACTACTATGTATTAAAACACTATACGACAATATATGAGGTGCTTCCTCAGGAACTGTGCTACTCATAGAACAATGAGATGCGTCAAATTTGATAGTATTGACAAGATTTTGATTGCGTTTAATAGAACTTAAGAAAGTAATTTTCCAAATTCCGATTTTAAAATGAGTTTCAAATGGTTGCTATACATTAATAATTAATAAAGAAATCATTACAGTTTTCGTAAGCAAACGAGCCATTTTTCTCTACACTAAATTAAAACGAATGATAAACAAAATCACATACAAAACCGAACTGGTTAGACGAGTATTATACATAGTAAAATGCTTATAAAATATTTTGTTTATAAGTATAGATGAATCATATTAAACGAATCGATTCATTGCTTTATTTCTTATGCGGGAATATTTATCAAACACGCACCAGTAAAATCAATTGTTTTGAGGTTGCAAACACTAAGTTTCAATGAGATGAGAATACATTATCTAGATTGCTTATGTTATTATGAAATTTCATTCGAGGGAAGGTTTCATTACTGGAAGCAATGATCGTATTTACATATTCATCTCAATCCCTTCATTACCAAATAACTCCTGCGGGGTTAAACTCACTAAAACTTAACTAAGACAAGACGGGTAAATATTACGTTGAATTGAATTTGTAATTAATCGAACTGACGAGGTTACGGAACCAGTTTTTTGCCGATTATTTAACTCGAAGTAAATTTAACATGATTAGTGAAATAAAAACAACTATTCGTGAGCAAATACGTTAATCACAGAGAAAAAGGAAATATTCTCCAAATACGGAAAACTAAAAACCGTACACATCTAGTAAAGTGAGCAATCATATTTTATATCAAATTTTTTTTCAGGATAAACGAATATAGAACTTTAACACTTATAAAATACTTGTTTATTTTATCTATTGAACAATGTAAAACCAAGGACAGTAATAATATAATTCCTTGTTTTTACGCATAAAATAATACAACCATTAATTAGTTACTTCAATTCATATTTTAGAATTTGTACAATTATCGTACAATACAATATTTTATAGAACAGGTGTTGCAAAAATGAATAATTTCAAGGTTTCGCACATCTTGATGTGATGGTAAATCAAACGTATAATTGCAATTTGGATAAGGTATTGACTGCTGTGAAGGATATTAAATAAAAGTAAGGATAAAAGATCAGATTAAAAAAGGTTTTGAGAAAATAAATTTTCGTACTAGTTCCACATTGTTTCGAGTGATGAAGGTTTCATATATTCACAGAGCGAAGACTAGGTAAGATCTGATAAACGTAGACTCAACAGCAGCCCTTCGTAAAGGGCCACCGTCCTTCGCGTTTGAGGCGAAGGTGTGGTCGCAACTGTGCGCAACGCTTGAGACTCCGCCGCCCTCACACAGCTGAGACCTCCAGGCTGAGGACACGGTCGTGTGTTAATATGTATGAGCCCCCGTAGACTGACCCGACCGCCTTTGCCACTGCCGCCCGTCCTCACCATCTCCATCTTCGTCATCTACCCCCGCGAAATCATCCCTCACACCACCGACATTTCCGGGAGATCATCACCACTCACCGAGACCATCATTAGTTGAAATCACCCGCGCACACCGTCACCGAGTGCTCCTTCACCGTTCACATTCAAAGTCACCACCGCCGTCGCCACCGCATTCTGCGATGCTAACAATCTGGCCTGTCCGCTGCGATAAGACGTTGTTGCCTGGAATACTTAAGCGGACGTGTCTACGCCCCTCTGCTGAAGGGTCTGGCGCCGGTGTTTTACTCGAGTACCGGACGTGACGCTGGGAGAGGCGGATCGGATGTGACGTCGTAGCGTGGACGTGCGGGATGGNGCAGGGGGGGTCACTGGCTCTCACGCAACGTCTTATGCCAGGGAAAGTTCATGTAAATATGGCGGCTCATTCACCAATTATTTCTGATTTAACTAGACTGATGCATATGAGGTACTTGGGTTATTGAACAATTGGAAAGCGATTACCATGATTTATGAACGGAACAAGATAGCAGAATAGATTTTACCCCTTCCTTAAAGGTATCCAATAAATTACATTTATTATTTTGGACCACGTTCACCGTTCATAATACATCGAACGAAAGAGGTACACTATTTTTCAATGTTTTGGATTAATTATATGACTTCAAAAAAATTGTGCAAATAAAATACGTTTCAACCAAACGAAAAAAAAATTAAATTTCGTAAAATACAAAATTATGAAAGCCGTATTCCATTAAATGGGACGTCGTCATAACGGAAACCATATGAAACAACCACCTTTAAAAAAAAGAAAAATATCAAAACGTGTTTTAGCGAGTGAAAATAAAACGATGGAAAGAGAACATATCTTTGCTGTAGAGCACTTTTGACATGTTTTTAACAAACACTCAGATTTCATGAAGGACAAGAAAATTAATTGTCGTTCATTTCATCTACACTTTTCAGACAGTATAAGATGCTTTTGTTTCTATTGGCGACGTGAACAGTACGTCATCTGCAGCTGATGACTGACAAGAAGTTGAAGGATGAAATGTGATGGCAATGACATATGGACGAAGAATCAAACAACACTGCTTTAACATAAGGAAAAAGGTGTTTTTTTTTGGTGCGGGGTGCTTTAAGGGCTCGTCAACAACAAGGTCATTACAGCCCATGCAGGTACGAGGTAAATTAACTACATGCAAAAGTACTTAACTCCAGAATAATTTCGGACAATTTCTATAGAATGCTTATTCTTCGGGAATGGATCTGGTTAACCAACATATTTATTACAAGTCAACGACTCGGGTGTTTTTTCACCCATCGTCTAAGGATACTGAAAACGTCTTGACGAGATTCGTTCTTTATCTCCTGTAATTTGAAAGTTTTGTGGAATAATGTATTGTTCATAGAATGTGAAGGCAATATCAATTAAATTTAATGAAGCGATCTGAAAGACATTTGAAACCCGTTACTAAAATTCGAATGAATTCTATGTGAATGACACATTTCGAATTTTTGGAAAACATCCCCGTCAGTGAATATTATTACTTGTGAATTTAATTACCGGTCTTTCTCGTAACATGCGCGTTCAGCAATAACTGTCATCCGTTTCTAAATAAATATATTTGATTGGAATCGATCATGGTATACGTAATCGCATTGTTGTTAGAAGCAAAACATATTTTTATATATTAGTATAATATTTGTTTGAAGTGATTTAGATGTTCCATTATACGTAACGAAACTTTTAGTCAGATCTTTATGTAGTACAATCGCAGGTAGGATTAAATCACTAAAATATCTGAAATCGGCACGAATAAAAAGAGTAACATGTACGTATTGAGATTTCAACTTGAAAAACATGTCTCACCAGCCATTTTAATGAGATAATTGCAATCATAATTGGTGGTGTAATATATTGCTCATATGGTGGAAACACTTATTTGATAGGTGAGGTTTTCAATTGGGGTTTCCCTCACCTTCTCCAAACAAATGTTAGTTCGGTACCGTAGGTTCCCCGGCAACCCAACATATCTCCTTCCTAATTCCCTCTCCCATATCCAACGGTTGGATGGAAGAGAAGGCGTCATGGCCTGAACCTCGCCAAAAGACATATAATAAATAATGAAATAATATTTTCAAGGAAAGACCACGAAAGTGATGGAAGTTTACTTTTGTGGTAAAGTTTTCGTAGTATTTTTACATAACTTTTATGTTTATGTCACCGGGCATTACAAAAAGATATTTAACTTTTTCCGAGTTGTGATGTATAAATCACGAAACTGTTGGCGCTCAGCCGCCACGTTTATACATGCTCTTGTGCATTTCAAATGAGTCAAGCGAGTTTCTGAATATTGTGCATACAATATTATTAACTGATAGGTACAAATTAAATCATGTTTTTTCTTCACTATAATTCATTCATAATGTTGTGTGATGAAACGTTTACAATACAAATAAAGAAAATATACTCTCAGTTTTTTTGCTGACTTATGTGACAATGTGAATAAGGATGCAAACGGTAGTGACGCGTGTTAATAACCGATGCGAAGGTGTTGGTAGAGTCATTTGGTTGTAGAGAAAGTGGCAGTGTCGGAGTTGCCAGGAGCTTCGAGAGCTAATACCGCTGGAGGGCCAACGCAGAAGGGAAACTTTTAACAATAAAGCGGCGCAGCCTCTACCTGCGACACGGCGGCATCGCTCTCCTCGCAGGGGGACCAACTTTGGTCACGAGTGTTTTTGCAACGTTGGGAAGCGTGTGGGTGACGAGAAATGAGGAGGACGAAAGGTGGCGCTCACACGAGATCAGGAAGTGGAACCTTGAAGAGGAGGAATACGGAATGTGATGCGAAGAGAGCGATCGAGTGAAACGAGAAAAATTACGATTAAGAAAGACCACCAGTTAACTTGATCCTGTTCGACTCTGCTAAAAAAACGATATAGCTTATATTAACAATAGGAAATGCTATCGTGATCCTTGATCAAATTATGAACTTTTTTAAATTATGAAATAAATCTGTAATTGTATTCTGCATAACTGATTTTTTTTCTGGGCTTGGTAATAGTTTAGTTATAAATAACGCTTGAAGCTTCACCCAGATTTTCTTTGAATACTTCGATTAGTAAGGTATTTTTAGCCTACTTTAGGAGAAAAAGTTAATAATTGTATTTCTGCTTTTTATATAGACTATATAGTGTTTTATAAGTAGAACTTATAAAACACTCAACATTATCGTTTTATGTAATATAATGGTTCCTGAAATACCTTAGTACTACGAAGATGTAAGCGAGAGATGTTTAATTATATAGTTTCAATTATGAGACATTCTAATTATTCATTGTACTTTACAGTTAATGAAGCAGTAGCTAGATTAGATAAGCAAAGTTTAATATGTCACGGAGAACAAGGCATTTCTACCAATATCCCTACTCTCAAGCAATAAAATGAGAACCTGGCATGAGGCTACAATTGTATAATGTGATCCTAGTACTCTGTTCTTGATCAGAAGTGAAGAAATCGTGTTATGAATAGCTAATCTCTTCTATTTAACTCAACCTTTAGCAATTCAAGGATATATTAGGGATCATTTTCCCCCTACGACCGAATGCATTTGTCTACATCAAGACCTAAAATATGAAGATCTCAAAGTCTTTAAATCAGTTTATATTCTTGAATCAGAAAGGGAAGACGTAATGCATTCTGTGTGAAATTTAAACGTTTTTAAACCAAAATTACTTTTTTTACTGCGGTAATTTTACATCAAGCTCTTCAGTACACTTCATGTTTCACAACTCCAGTAACATTATACAGTAGATGTTCTTCAATTTCTAATATGGTTTCTCAAGTACAATTCGTAAATAATAATATAAATGTCGTGGATTGAGAATAATTCGACTGAGTTGATTGACTTTCGTGATGCATTGTAATTGAGATGAAATGACAATGCTGTAATGTTGTCGCATATAGCTGTGCGCCACGTAAATAGAACTGTTGCGTCAGTTCAGCTGTAGAATAACTGCGCAGTATGTTAGATTACGCCAGAGTGAACGCAAAAAATCGATAGTTCGGTGACTATCTGGAGATCGAGGTCTGACAGTGGACTCCGTGTCACTTGTACAGTGTGATTCAGAGAAACGGGAAACTTAAATATTGTCATGAACAGTAACTTTTATTTCTTGAAGATGACAATTTGCAGGTGACCTCCATCTTTGCGCAAACATTCTTCCAGTCTCTTATTTACATTGTGCATAGTTCGAAGTAACATTTCAACAGGAATTTCGTCAATTACTTCTCGGATTTAAACTTTCAATTCTTCCGTTGTAGCAGGTCGATTGTACTTTGCTTTAAAGGTATCGATGGCAATGCAAGCCCTGTACCAACATTCTTCGAACACTTAATCTATGCAACTGGACAGACGCTGCTTGACGACGGATTGAACGATTCCGGCTTCTTATAAATGCAACTCAAACTGTTACGATATTGTCTGGAGTACGGTTTGGAAGTTTCTTTTCCATAGCTGAACCTGTTTCCTGAAAATTACGTGGTGAAATTGCATGTGTCGATGGAACATGATCGTGGCGTCTTAAATTAAATTGGTGGTGAAATACTTGGAATGAAAGTCCAAATTTTTCAAAGTGAAGTTATTTGTAAGGAATATATAATCATTCTGACTGATCTATAAATAGATCGCTCGGCGTTAATGTGTTAAATTGAACGGGTTGTGAAATTATCTACGTGTAGCGTCCACACTGTCATTGTTTTCGTAGAAAGCTTTGATAGCAAAAGTCCGTTGCACACCTCCACTCGTAACCATGATAACTAAATGGCAAGATGGCGTGAGTTGGTTTGTATATGTTACTCAGTGCTAACAATTGCCAACACGCATTTCAAAAGTCCCCGTTTCTCTAAATCACCCTGTAGTATTGAGAGAGGACAGTGGCTCAGGCAGAGCATTGTTGATGGTGACTGGGCAGAGTGTGCTTGGCTGTGATGACGACTGCAGGATCACACGTTCACGCGGTGGACTTCACTTCAACTGGATTCTCTCGTCGGAACAGTCTATTTAGATCACTCAAAGCGTTTGAACTGACGCAACAGACATGTCGGTTGACTATTTTTTTTTTTTTGTCGACCAGATCGTATTGCTCTGTAACAGTACTGTCTAATTTCTTTTGATCCGCGGGCCATTGTCTCTACTCTTTCGGACCAGGAAGGAATAAAACTAATGGGTAACATTTATTTATTTATGACGACAGGTTTTGATGCTCATCAACAAAGTTACGTTATTTCAAGCTGAAAAAATTAGGCACTACATTTCTTTATTTTTAAAAATTATTATTAATACGTAGTATTATAATGAAATCTCAGTAAACAATTCCTTCACATACTATATGTCTTAATTACAGACAATCATTAAACTATAGAATTACTAGTTCGCAATGCGATGAAAACTAGTGATGCAGAGGTTAACACTCCTCGAAACGTAACCAAATATAATAAAGGATGATTTGTGAACTAGTAATTCTGTGGATTTAATGGCTGTCTATAATTAAGACATGTAGTATGTGAAGGAGTTGTTTACTAAGAAGATATAAAGACAATCGAAATTCGTCATTGTGAAAATTATAATGAAATGTTTTGTGTAGTAAAATGTACTGAATGACGGGGAAATTTCAAACACAATTTTCTGTTTAGGATTAGGACACAAAGTTATGTCCCTCAACGTTTGATAAAAAATCTCGCGGACCGTGAAAAAAGTTTCACCAGTTGGACAGCGTTGATAGGAATCAATGATTAGTTCCGATTATATCATCGTTTGATTATTACTTTGCCTAACCATTACGCCTTATAATTAAATCGTAATCAAGAGACGAGGATTGCATCAGCGAGGACGTTCGTCTACGTGGTTCCCCGTCGCGTCATTCTCTGACATAATTATAATAATACGAGTATATGTACTTTACACATTATACAAATATAGAATGCAATGCATTATTACATTATATACTCGCTATAATTATGTATGATATCAACATAATTTTATTGTGTATATACACGTAAAACGAAACTTTTACAAAAATTTAATCATATAATAAAAATGACAAAAAATTACAAATATAATCGTCGTACGAGTTGCTTGATTTTTATGTGTTACCTCTTTACAACGAACAAAACAATTTTATAATTATTTGGAAACGGTGGCAGAATAAATGAAAATAAACAAATCCGTCCTCCCTTTCAGCAGTGAACCAAACAGGACTGGAAATGAGAACCTAAAACTGTGAGACACAACTTCCTTAAAGTTTGGAGTATAGGGAAGTCGTAACACTGAAAAAACGTGACCATTGCGCTCCAAGCGGCTTGGAAATGAACTAGTGTTTTGCTCGTCAATGCAGGAGTCGCTCTTCATCTGATCCTTTACGGTTAGTGGGAGGTAGATGGCAATGGGGCGGTGGAAGGCGAGTGGAATCCTATTCGCTCTACTAAACCTCGATTACTTTTCCCTCGTCCTTCCAGAGGTCCAGTTTCAGAGATTATTCTCCAATCTAATGATGCTTTGCTGGGAGTGGAGACTCGGGAGAAACCACCAACGGCAACTGCTTCAAGAGTGCGTCAAGCAGTGGGTGCTCTTGTGGCTGACTGTGAGTACAAGGTTGATTCTTATGACGTCACTTTTATATTTATAACGTATCGTTTTTGTGTGAAGAAGTTGATACAGAAAATGCAATAAATATAGTTACGTCATTACTTCAAAATTTCACTGCGACTAATTCCATTGTTTCATTCCGATAATTTAAACATCGTAAATATTTAAAAAGATACTCGTTTAAATTTCAGCACACATTTAAAAAAATACTTAAGCAGTTATATTTTTGTGAAGGTATTAAGTGGTCGCGTAAAAAGTAACCTGTAGTTCAGTACACATAAAACTAAATTAATATGAGCCATACGGCAACACAATCATGCAAGAAAATAGTTTTTGAAATTGTTATAAGTTATTTAAAAAGTGCTACAGCAATGGCGTGATAAAGTACAAGACGGATTTAACTTTTATTAAAATCAATAAATTCTTTTACAGTGTAGAAGCACTGGTGCAGGAGGTAGTTTTTAACCGCGGATTTGAAGATATTCAATTTCATAATATCTTTTATATTCTTGGGCAGGGAATTATATAGAACGATTCCCGAATGGTATGGTCCCTTTTGGCAAAGAGTGGTTGACACTCTAGGGCGATGAATATTACTACTATTGCGTGTATAGTGTTCGTGAACGAGACTGTTTCGTATAAAGCAAGGGTGGCACTTCAGTAATTCGGTCTTAACAAACACGACCGTTTCATAAATATAAATGCAGGGAAGTGTTAAGATATTTAATTCCTTGAATAAAGGTTTACAAGAGTTTCGGGGGTGAGATTTACAAATTATCCGAACTATCCTCTTCTGAATTCTGAAAGTTTGAATACTCTGACCGGAATTACCCCAGAAGGTAATGCCGTAACGTAAATGGGAGTAAACGTTTGCAAAATATACGCAACGGGAAATACGTGGACTAACTGCGTTAACTAAGATTCGGAATGCGTAACACAATTTGCTTAATTGGGAATTAAGATTGTCAATGTGACAATTCCATTTGAGGTTGTCTTGAATATGGAGACCTAAGAATTTTGTATTTGTAACAGTTTTTAATTGTGTTCCGTTTAAAGAAAGAGAAACCTGGGGTAAAGATTTTGTGATACTATTGTGAAATGACATAGACACTGTTTTGTCAGTGTTTACAATGAGACGATTTGCATGGAACCAAGTCGAAAGGTTAGACAAAACTTTTTGAGCATTGGCGTGTTTACATAGTAAATTAGTGTCATCAGCAAAAAGAACCATTTTGCAATCTGATGTGGATGATGACATGTCGTTCACATACAATAAAAAGAGTATAGGGCCGAGAATTGATCCTTGGGGTACTCCGCAAGTAAGTGGCTTTGTTTCTGAAAGACAACGCTCAAGTATTTTATTTTTAGTATAGGATATTTCTACCTGTTGATATCTATCTTTTAAATAAGAAGTTAGCCATTGATGTGGAAGTCCACGAATGCCTAAAGAATGCAATTTGGAAAGGAGAATTCCGTGATCGATGACATCGAATGCTTTGGATAAGTCAAGAAAAACACCCTGAGGATTTTCTCCACGGTCAAGAGATGTGGTAACATCGTTTAAGAAGGAAAATATGGCGCTTGTAGTGGAAAAGGATTTCCTAAAACCGTGTTGATCGTCAGAGAGAATGTTATTTTTTGATAAAAAATCTAGAAGACGCTTATAGAATAATTTTTCTAGGATTTTTTAGAAAGTGGGTAGTAGAGATATCTTAATTTCCAATATTAAGTTTGTTTCCTTTTAAGTTTTTCATTAAGTTTAGCACTATAAATTAAAAAGAGCGTAGTGTCACATTATTTTCAAAATTTACATAATATGTTACATTGTTTAAGTATATTACACAGTCTATTCACGTTACCATACTTTAATAATTTATCTTCAATTTAATGGTCCAAGAATTTTCAAGATAATCAACGAAATAGAGGACCATTGCATAAAAATCTTTCTCACAACGCAAGGCAAAGTTAGAATCAAAAAGAAATATTTTACTATTTAATCTCATTTTTTTAAAACATTTGTTCGTTTGTACATATGTAGGACATTCTTTAAACACCTGGTAGACAAAGATTGCAGATTATTTGAATACCATATTCCTTGTTTTACTCAAAGAAAATAAATAAAGACGGGGTTACAAATAATGATAATTAAAAAAAATATATTTCTAAACATTTCATTTCGTTTACCAGTCAATCAGGTGTTTTATTTAATTTACACAAAATTTTAACTATTTATTTTAACGTTAATTACGTATGAAGAAAATATTTTAAAAATCTCCCAAAACGACCACGGCATCGATAAAATCGATCTGCAATGTCAGTTAACCGAGGCAAACTGACGTTCGGAATGCAAAAATATGTAAAGCTCAAATAATAGTAATAGTAATAATAATAATAATAATAATAATAATAATAATAAACAGCCAGTTTTTTATACATTGAAGTCATTTAAGTTGTCAATCAATGTCTTTATTGGTTCACAATACCATGTATGTTAAGTTAAAAAAAAAAATTATGAAGAATCAAAAGCATTTCATTACGGTTTGCCACACTCAATCGTAAACCATAGTGGTTTTCTTTGAATATATTTAAACCTGGAACTGATTTATTCAAACGAACGTACAACTAAAATTCTGAGATTTTAAATCAAATCTTTATTTCTACACTAAAATAAAACATTAAATGTAAAACACAGTATCGTATGTAATTTACTAATGCTATCAAATAAGAGAAAATTTCGTTAAGTACTAAGCCAATGTTACAGAAGTTTAAAATTTTCCGAAGCTTAAATTTACCTACTCTTGAGTATTGTAATGTAAGAGACAACGATAATTCGCTTATCGGCGCATCGTTCTCCCAACAACATCCCAAGGGAAGTAATTTATGCAAGATTTGGCACAAAGCAATTATATCAGCCTCAAGGGAAGACAACAAATTGGTTTGCAGTCTACCGTTATCACTTCATTACTTCGGAACATATTTAGCATACATAAAATGTTTTCACATTATCTACGATCTCGAATGTAAAAGATTTAGGAGAAAGTTTGAAATGAAAATAAAGACGTAAAAATTTAAAATCATTGTTTTTCTACAGAAATTGTAGTATTATATTTTTGAAGATCATAGCGTCATACCTACGAGTTATGTCATATCAGCTATTTCACTAATGCTGGAATGTCCGTGTAGTTGTATGGTGGAAAATCATACCAACTAATGTCAGTGCAAACAGTCGTGAGTAAATTGTAACGTACTCAGAAACGACCAAATAAGAGCGAATGATGTCTTTTTCTTTCGATTTAGAATGTGAAACTTCAAAACTATTTAATATTTAAAGTTTTCTTCTTTTCGAATGTAATAAGTTCCTGTTTTACATATTTCAACATATTACGGTTGAGCACAAAAATTAAAATAGTTTTCTCAAGTTAATATCAATGCGAGCTACAAGAGAATCGTATATTTCATTCTCAGTTGCGCTATTCTAAGTCTTCTTGCTACAAAACGTAATATTCTATAGAATATACGAAATCTAACATTTTGATTAATTTTCGTAAAGAAAGAAAATGGTGACTGAGAAAATGGCACGGGTCGAGTGGTCAAGTATTCATTTCATTTTTCAAAAAAAAACTTTCTATTTATAAGGTATGCTGCAATAATGGTGGCTTTCTGAATTGTTGGGTAAATTCAATGTTTCTAAACTTAAATATACAGTTTTCGGAATTACTCCTGTATCAGAAATTACTATTGGGACAATTTGGACTTGTTTAATCTTCCAGATTCTTTTAATTTCCTTGAGAGAGGGGTGTATTTTGACATTTTCTCAGCTATTGTCTCCTGCAAGTTATTTGTGGACGGCGCTGCAAATGTATATGTACATGATAAATGTGGTCTTATCACTTTAGTCAATGAACGTTATATCTGGATGAATGAGGAATCAATCAAAATATAATTTATAGATTTTGTTCTCTAACACTATCTCTGGTTGATACTTGTAATACAGGGTTTTATCTTGAGTGAGTTTTTATTTTTCCGCAATCTTTTGATGAATAATTTTTGCCACCATATTGCCCCCGTGCAAATAATTCGTCTGAGCAAAACGTTTGTATCCTGCAATGGTTTTGGATAGTTTCTTCTATCAGATGGAATTGGCGGCATTTTCTGACGCTTACAATGAGGTATTTTAGAATATATCTCCCGTAATTAATGGTATTTTGATAACTTGGTCTTGAATTCCTGAAAGAAACCCTTCTGTCTCCGTAAACAGATCACCCTTTACTAGACACACATTAGATGCTTCGTGGTCTACCTCTGGTTGGCGAAGTTTATTGATATGTCTTCAATGCAGCTGCTTCTCCTTCCATGTTTCTTATCGTTTCCATCTTATGCTTAGATCCACTGTGCAAACACACATCCGACACTGCCAACCTCAGGGGGTGGGGCGGTGTAGGATTTATCGCACTGTGCTATTTATTGACGTAAAAGTAACTGATGGAAAAATTCTCACAAATAATGAGTTTGCTGACTGCATAGCCTTGATAAATTCAACAACCCTCCTCCAATTTTCAAGGTAAGCACAATCCTTCAAGGAAGGACTTGGGGTGCTACCCTCCATTTTGTGTAATTAATACCCTGACCTCCCTTGAATATCCTCTATATCTATGTTTGACCACGAGATTATTCAAAAGAATATATTAACAGGTATTGCTAAGGTGTTATCATGTTCTTGGACTAGAGAAAAATGGAATGACTCATTTTAGTTGAAATAAGTGAGGAGATTCGTGGAAGAAGGGAAGTGTTGAAATTGAAGTTTTGCGAATCGATTAAATTGATATTAACTAATATATCAATATATGCCAAAATTTCCTGTGATAATTTGAACTGTTGATAGAACATAGTAATCTAAAAAAATGCGGGGGGGGGAATTTTTGCATTTTACCCGTTCATTGTCCGCTATTAAGATCTCAGTATTTGTAAAGAATTCATTATAATAACCCAGACACATTTTATAGATAATTTCTAGAGTTTTTATAGTTAACCATTTCCACGAAACTACCACAAATAATTCTCTTGTATCTAATATAACCAATATAAAAAACATTTATCTTGTAAATATGTATATAATCAGGGTTGTAAAAAACTGCGAGAAAATTTTCTTCAGATATTTGTACTAAAAGACTCATCGTTTATCATTTAATTCGCATGTTTATATGCAATTTGTTATTTCAAAAGACATTATGAATTACATACTGACGATACGGAAGACATTCGCCATGTAAATCCAACTGAAATAAATTTTGTAAAAATCGTCAATTTGTTTTTAATTTAAATCAAATGATATGTGTCATCTATGGCCAGAACAAAATTTTGTTTCATCCAACAGTTCCACGCATATTAACCAAAATTCGTTTTTACTTCATTTTATTAGATGTCACTGAGGCCATGAAGCCTGCTCCCACGCCACACCAGCTCTACCAAATATGCCATAAATACAATAATAAGTGTAAATATATTTAAAATTATCATTATAAAATAATGACAAACTTTTGAAACATTAAGAACGTTAGATCATAATTTCATAATCATAGATATTGTAATCATAAAGATTAAGATCATAATCATAGATATTGTAATTACAAGAATATTTCAAGTGAACAACAATTATACAATTTAATGCTTAAATTATAATAAACTTCATTGTGGAGGATAATAAACTAATTTTCTCTCCGGAAGCAATCTAGGGGTAGTAATTTACTCTCCGGAAGCAAGAAAGCAATAGTATAATATGTACTATTATTTGGAAACGCATTCGGGGTCACAATTAAAATTAGTTCAAACACGCAAAAAAAGGAATAAATGCAAATAAACCCTCTTCAATAAGAATTCATCAACATTGCCTGTCCTCTATATACAAAGAAGAGTGTCTCAGGTGTGTGGGTGTGTATGTTAGTGCGTCTTTTATACATTTTAATCCGAGCATGATGAAAAGTTGTACACATAACTTTCAACACAATAAGAACAACACCTATTATTTGAGATTTCTAAGAAAACACCCTGTACCCCCCTTTTCATTACTTCTTAATTTTTGCTTTTTTTCGATATATCTCGCAAAGTAATTGAGATATCAATTTAATTTTTGTACCTCAGAATTGTTAATTCAAATATTCTGAAACGATATTTTACTCTGTTGCAGATGAAGGGGTACAATCGTTTTCACGTTCTCATGCTGGTGTTTCTTTTATAAGAACCCATTGTTGCGTTTCACTCTCTCACAAGTTTTATTCATTGTTGTGTGGAGGCTTGATTGGTTTAGAAATCCTTGATTTTGGTATATTCAATATAACGAACATTACTTCCCTAGAGTTCGTGTGGGAAGAAAAGAAATAAAGTCTTAACTTTGCGATTTGTTTATTGAACTTTTGGTGTTAATTGTATTTTCCATCTTCCTTGATTTAAAAATAATTTGTAATAACGTACTTAGAAGCATACAATACTGATAACCCTTAATATTTTCGTGAGTTTTCTTCGCGGTATGTAGTTTTTGAAACGCACAAAAGTGAAAATTAAATATCTCAAAAGTAGAAGAATATGGAAACTAACGTAAATATAGAATATTTTTAAGAACTCCGGGTAACGCCGGACAAAATGAGCTAAAACGTTACAGACCTGTTAACATGTGTTTTAATACCAGAACGTCCAGTAATGATTAAGGATTTTTTTTTTCAAATTCCGAGAAACGCTGAATAGTTCAGTAGGTTCTCCACAAATACCCTCTTTAGTATTTAAACTACAGGACTGAAGCGATCACGTGTGTCCCTCGTAGCGTGGAATGCAGTTTTCTCATTACGTACAATATAATTTGAAAGAAACTGGAAGCAGCAATTCTGAAGCTGTGTAGTGCAGTGTTACGTGTAATCCGTCCCTAAGTACCATTTCCCGGAGGGCGGAAGCGATTTCACTTGATCCCAGGGAGCAATTCCTTGCAAGTGGAGTCACCGGCGATATCTTGGGAATAATGCCGTCGCCGATGGTCGTCTCCTGTTTCTTCTTCTTCGTTCTCCGGATGCAAGATGATACGACGCGGCTCGGATTAGGACACTGGAGCGAGGTGGGTTCTCCAGGGAAAGAGCTTCAGAGTCGAATAAACCAAAGGTTAACTACAGCAATTACCCTCCTCAGTTTGTGTTCGTTGAAATGGGAGTGAAAAAATGTGGCCGCAGGGATGGCCAAGGATCCGTATATTTTCCTCTTTTTTTAAAATTAACCGACAGTATCTTCGTTCCCCATTCACTTCATTGGGAAAGTATGGGTTCGATTGTGAAGTGGGTGCATTTTTTCAGCTGCTTTCCCTCACATGTTTGCTTTTCTGTGAAACTTGGAATTTTTCTCTCACAGTCAGAGTACCTACTAGTGCAGGGGTGTTTGCATCGTCAACGGCCAGGTGAAAATTGCTATGGACCGGGACTCGAATCTGGGAGTTTCTACTCTGTCCACTGCACCACCCGCCTCGACTCATAAAGCCCGTACACAACACCCACCTGTCCCGTTCCGGATAACCTTGTGTCACATCCCCATTCAGGTGGATCCCATGCTAGGAACACTTAAACCCGGATTCCACGTACTTACGTGTCCGATGCCATTTTAAACTCACAACCTTCGAGTACCTATTCGTGGAGGAGTGATCAGTGGTCACTTATCCCCTGAATATGGATGTGACCCAGATTCACTGGAACAGACCAGGTAGATGTTGTGCCCAGACTGGGGAGCCAATGCGGGTAGTGCAATGGAAAGCACACCTGCGGCTAGCCCCCCAGGGGACTTACATCTAGTAAGTACGTGTTTGGCGAACACGGGGCCCCGAGCTGAGTCTGGCATTGCTCCCACTTACTTGTGCCATGCTCCTTCCTTTCTCTTTTCTGACCTCCCTTGGTCACCTCTTGTTCTTTTCGATCCCGACGCTATTAGGGCTAGGGTATCTTTCATTTTCCTCTT
>NNCF01128245.1:918037-934314 GCA_002313205.1 Laupala kohalensis
AACTTCATGGTTTAAATTTCTAAGTGGAGGGAGGGAGATAAAGGTGTTATTTTGTCATAAGGTATTTTACTCTTACCAGACAAACTTCACGCGAATAAGTTTTCGATGAGCAGATTTTCATGTTTTTCATGTTTTTCTATTCAACTAATTTCTAACGAATGTATAATAAAATTGCAATATAATGTAAATGCTTGCTACAAACGAAGTTCATAAACCATGAATGAATATAAATGTATATCGCACGGCGTCGAGAAATTGACAGTGCAAGTGGGTAAAAATATATATTTCTTGATGAAAAAAATTATAAATAAATCGATCATTGGATTTCAAATTACTTTCATCACTTTCAATGAAAATGAATTAATATAGTGTCAATAATTATCAAAGTTTGCTTTTCATTTTATTAGAAAAGGTTCCTCACGTGTATAGTCTTGACGATTCGAGTTAAGTTTTTCCTTCAGCGAGTTTTGATTCTAAAATATCGACAGTTTGATACGAAAATCTTGTAGTCCTCATATTTTCATAACCTCGCATAAATTTTATTATACTGTATATCAAGTTTTCCCAAGACGAATCAAAAGAAAATCTACAAATATGTAAAAATACATTTCAAAACACAAAAATATACATAATACAATTATTTATGAAATCCACGACGCAAAATAATTTCTTACATATTTTACTCTGCAGTACGATTACGAAAATAGAACTTATTACAAAACATGTATTCTGACTGGGACACGTTTATCTTCAAAGGAAAATTCAATTTGTAAAAGATTACATTTTAAAGGAAACTTCTCTCCATTAACATTCATTTCATTTCTTATTTATTCTAAGAATTTCAACAAACCAGCTCTCGGCGACCATCAAGATACAACTCGCAAAACGCCTTGAAATAAACAGTCATTTTTATCCTTTGAATATTACCAACATCCATTAATTTTTTTTCTCTTACTTATCGTTCTTCATATACAGTTTTTAAAATCAGAGTAAAGAAGTTCCAGATTCCATTATTCTTGTTGTCAGTAAAAGGAAATATAACTCAGAGATACTTTTCAAGAGTCACTTCTAAATTTAAAATATTCAAGAGAGAAATGTAACCCACTAATAATTTATGATTTACTACAGAAACATTCAAAAATAATTCAAAACTTGAAGAGTAAAAAAAGAGTTATCGTCTTGTATTCATTTCAAGATTTTTTTAAATATTTCTAAAACATAGAACCCAACGTTTTGTTGCAGTATCGATAGTATCTGAATGTTTGTTACCAAGTATTGAGGAACTTCATGGTTTAAATTTCTAAGTGGAGGGAGGGAGATAAAGGTGTTATTTTGTCATCAGGTATTTTACTCTTACCAGACAAACTTCACGCGAATAAGTTTTCGATGAGCAGATTTTCATGTTTTTCCTAGAGTGGATCAATGAATTAGTTAGTTTCACTTTCAGAATATTCCTTAAATCTACAACAACGAAAGTATAGTTTATAATGATTTTCTTTTTATATATATATATATATATATATATATATATATATATATATATATATATATATATATATATATATATATATATATANTGCTACAAACGAAGTTCATAAACCATGAATGAATATAAATGTATATCGCACGGCGTCGAGAAATTGACAGTGCAAGTGGGTAAAAATATATATTTCTTGATGAAAAAAATTATAAATAAATCGATCATTGGATTTCAAATTACTTTCATCACTTTCAATGAAAATGGATTAATATAATGTCAATAATTATCAAAGTTTGCTTTTCATTTTATTAGAAGAGGTTCCTCACATGTATAGCCTTGACGATTCGAGTTAAGAGCCCCCTTTTACTTAAGTTTTAAAGAAATCCAGAAGACACCACGCCACCATCACTATTTGTCGAAGGAGGAGTTGCTCTCGAAATCTTTGCTCGCAGCGAAACAAAACAGAGGCGACATCAGAAGGAAATGGAAGGAAAGTGCTGCTGGCGCTACTTCAGCTCCAACTTGTCCTTCTTCTTCTCTCGAAAGTCACCCTGAGACTGTTGGTCGGTCGCGGAGAGAAAAGTCCTAACTGTGCTAACTGTTATTCCTTATTAAAAGGACGCAGTCTGACGCGCGGCCGGACCTTCTCCTTCCCTTAGCGCCCTCAGGTCTGCAATGGTGCCTTGTTTGCCCAGAGGACGGGAGACGCCTCAGCAGTGCGCACGCGGGTGGCTACTGCAGTGCAAGGCTCTACAAGAACGATGCACAGTGGATGCATACGACCAAGTAAATGGACAAATAAACACTTTGTGTTCAACTCTCATCTTCTTTCAGGGGCCGTCCATAAATTAACACAATGCCCATTTCATCCCCCTCGGTCACCCCTCCCCCAAATTACGCATCTGTGCATACTTCTTACCGCCGTAAGTATGAAGGTACGATTACACTTTTAAACATGCATGAGCGACTTGTATGAGATATATGTATCTCAACTTTCCACAGATTTGCTATTCGTACGAGCTGACACTTCTACCTCATACATTAATGCGGTAGCGCAAACACATGTTTTGTTATAATAACTGATCTAAACTAATCTAAACTGAATTATTTAATATAATATAAACTACTCAAAACTTAAAATTACAGGTGTCAATAGACTACGTTAAAAATTGACGACAACAATGATATGCCCTACAAAGAATACAGCTATATTGCAAACAAACACGGCGGAGCGCGTATTGGCCATGGGTTCTGGGCACGCACACACGCGTTTGCGATATGCATGTCCTGAATGAAGTTCATAAAAAATGTATCAGGATTCGATTGAGGACCTGTCGCGTCACATTTCAAGAAGTAACTATACGGCACTAGCTCATACAAATTGACATGTATATCATACAAGTCGCGCATATATGTATACATTTTGGATACATTTTACCGCATAACTCACGCATACTAAATGTAAACGTACCTTTAGGCCGCACCTATGTTGGATCCGTTTTTCTGCCGTCCGATCGGACAACATCCGAAGCAAAACAAACACCGAATTGTAATGTAGATGACTACAATGGAAGAAAAAACCCACTACAATAACAAACGACGACGCCCGGTGTCAGATTGACAGACCAAACGGGCGCTTTTAGTTCGATGCCTCATCCCGACATCTCATAATGACGTAGAGAATCGACATCACTGTATTGTGGTAGAAAGATTTTCGTTGCGACTGACACATACCCCGAAGTTATATTGTCCAGTTAAGTCGTCTTTTGTCTTCAAGAATATAACTGAAAAGTCATAGGACAGTTCTTGAATTTATCGGATTACTTGAACTTGTTGGGGTAAGGTTGGCAAAATTTAAAAAAGTCTCCTGTATATCTACGTTTATCTATTCAAATAATTTCTCTTCTTCGTTCTCTCATTACGAACTTTTTTCTCCAACAGAAGTCAGCACAAGAAAAAATACTCGCTCATGGTACTCCTTCATCACAACTGCAACTAACTGCAGATCGGGTGTTGTCTAGGCCGTGTAGGCACCCAAAGACGGACTATTAGGGATCACATAATCCCTCTCTATCAGACAAGGAGAGATGCCGATCCATATACGTGCGACAAGGAAAAGATGTAACAAGCATTAGGTTCAAACCCTGGATCCGGATTTTAAGTATTCATTTTATTACTAAATTAGTAAATCTTAGTAAGAGTTGGTCAGGACAATGCGGTATGAACAAAATACGCAAAAGACTTCATCGGGATATGAATCCCAACCACCCAGCAAACAACTTCACTAAACGATACACATTGAGGTATATGAAAACCATGCTCAGAAATCAAAAGTGCATTAAAATTTATAAGGATAACAAGGAATTATATCACTGCACCATGACTAGAAGTACTTCAATCGTTACATAATTTTTAACCACAAATAACGAATAAAATACTTGTACATACATGAATGAAGAACATACAATATCCCCTCTAAAATATTTCTTTCGTAACCTTCATCATTAATTGAATCGTTATTCTTAGTTCAAAACACTCGGTAATTGCAAATGAATTGGGATGTTTAACATTTAATGGTTAGCTGTTGAATTTGTATTTAACTCGAAGTTTATCAATGAGACACAAGAAGTGTTAGAATCCTACTTTCACTATGTTATTTAAGAACGATATTAGGAGATGGATGTCAATTTTTTTCTCTAGCTTTTGCATTAGATCGCTTCTTAATAAAAACAATCAAATTCGTCTACATTTTCTTCCAATAAACAGTATAAATTATAATATTTCTCCAATAAATAATTTTTGAGTAGTCTTATTTAAGTTGTAGTAAATCAGAATCAATAACTAAAATATTTCTCAGGTGACGCACAAAATACTTTTTGAAAATACAGATTACATAATATATCTCTGTGTTAATATATGCAAGTCTCTTGTACTTTAGTTCTACTTAATACAATGAATGAGAACTATTCTTTTGAGTAGATTTAATGGCGCAACCCTCTTGTTTCAAAATCAAAAAATAAACCCGAAGGAATTCAATTATAATATAGACGAACAATGGTAATTAATTTTAAAAATATAGCAATAAATTTATTAAATATCATTATTTAAATAATAATATTAATAAAGGGTATATGCTAAAACCGTATGCAGAGGGAACTGTTAAAGCAGCGACACGGACCATAGCCTTAATGAAGGAAGAATAATAAAACTGGATCATAAAAAATTAAAAGACTCAAAATAAATAAAGAAATGTGGGAATGAAAATTTTATATATTAATAAAATATTCAGAACCATATTGAATACTCTCTTCTATTTTGTTCGGTAAAATTTTAAAATAACTGCATTGGTCCAATTCAAGTTGTTCATTCCATTACGCTTTCGAAACGTAACATTAAGTGACTTTCTATTTCATTTGTTATTTATTTAAGTATTCAATAATTTTTATCAACATTGAATCTTTTACAACACAAATATCTCAAAATTTTTGGGGCAATAGTTAATAATAATATTTTATGTCATCAAGTAAGGCAATTCCGATCATAATTTACATCCCAGCAATTCCTATCATAATTTACTCTCTGGAAGCCAGTAGGAGGCCATTCCATCAATTCCTTTCAAGGGCCCTAAGTTAACATTTCAATTGATTCAACATTTAGTTGGTGAAAGATGTATTTCTTTGTTGTAGCATAAATCTCGACCAAAGAGGAAACAATGAATGGCGCATTGAGTAAGACTGCTCGAGCCTTGTCTTAGAGGAGTCTTTGGCGTATAGTGTGAGCTGCTGAGAAGGCAGGCGTCTACGAGGCGGCTTGTCGACAGCTCCCATGGGGGTAGCGAGCAGCGGGGGTGGGTGTTGGTGAAGGGGCGGTGCCAAGAGCTCCCTGGGGGTGGCAGCAGTGGCGACGAAAGGAACTCCGGCACCAGCAACGCCCCAACCCATTCCCCGCTTCGCTCCTACAAAGCACCGCCGCCGCCGCCGCTGCTCCGCTGTCACAGTGTCTTTTCGACAGTGAGAAATGGTGGAACAGCAGTGGTCTGGCTTGCTTCGGATCTCCACATGGTTACTTCGGATTAAGTGGATTCGCTAACAATTCGTCCTGTCAAGATTTCTTTGGCGCATGTGTTTCAGTTTTCTTATTTCAAGTTTCGACACATTATTTTCTCTTTCATCTATTGTATGCAATGGCGGATCTATGGGACGGGCTAAGGGGTTTATAGACCCCCCCCCACTGACCTTAACTCTTAACAGATATGGTTGATATTGAAAATTGAAGTTGATGAATGGCATGCTTTGTAAAAGTTTTATCAGATAAATAATTGTTATTAGTTATAATTGTCATTGGCATTAATAATACCACATTAATAAAACTAATAATACAGTAATAAAATTAATAATACCACATTAATAAAATTAATAATACCATATTAATAACTTTAAAAAATAAATGTTTTTCCTATTAATAATACCAGATCGTTAAATATTTATTTCATGCGTTTTATTTAAAGGTAATATTTATGACTAACTTTTTATCTTATCTAGGAACTTTTGCTGAAATTTTTGAATCCGCCTCTGCCTTAGGGCCCTTGATCGGAATTGATGGGATGGTCCCTTGCTTGCTTCCGGAGAGTAAATTAGTTTTTTNGGTCATACGCAGTTTGTACTGTTATTTGACAATAAATTTATTATTATTATTATGAAATTTCTGTTCTAAAACCATACATCTTTAAAAAAATGCTCCCCGGTTAGCTTCCCACCCTTGAATACAGTCTAGATCCATTACTGATTGCATGCATTCTTTTCTGTCAAATATGGGGCACGATAAATGCTGCTAGTGAGACTCCATTCTATAAGGGTTTCTAAATACATCCGTGAAAATATGGGGGTGAGAGGACAGTGTATAGATAAAATCTATATTTCCGTATGCAAGTATTACAATTGCGGTGGTTTACCACCGAGTGTTCACTTTACCGTCACAGTTATGTGAACTGAGTCATTGAAGTGAAAAGCTAATAAATATTCTAGCCCCCATGGGATTCGAACCCGAGGTATCTCCGTGGGAAGCAAGAGCCTTGAGTTACCTTGAGTTACAGTAAGGTCTTCTTTCTATTATTTGTGTGTTGTTATTTTTCAGAACAAATACTTACACGCGGTCAAATTTCTATTCTATTTTCTATTCCTACAGATTTTTCCACAGCAAATTTTAAAAATGACAATATAATTGAATGTAACCTTATAGAATATCTTTCGCAGAGTCAAAAATTTTGGATTACCAACATACATCCAAATAACATCAATATTCTTTTACCCAAATTTTCAAATTTAAATAAAGGATGGAATTACACGGAAATTAACAAATTTCCCCGAAGATGTTTGAAAAATAATAAAACGAAAATAAACTCTAAGAAGAAGTGGTGACTATTCATCATATCAAACATTTCAACCAATGCTGGTAAGATTTACGTACAATGTACTAACAGTGTTGTCAATGTTGGAATACTGCTTAGGATATTAACTGTAAACCCTGTAAATGAACATGAACTTCCTTCATGAGAAAAGGTGATATTTCAATGTGATATAACTAATTACAAGAATTTTTTATATTTTTTCGTGTGACATGCTTCAATATTTTTAATGAATGTTTTACGAAATTGATAAATAATGGATCGCGATAGCAGTGGACGAAGCAACCATTCCATACCTAAAAAGTAGTCACAAACTATAGATATGTTACGTGAATTGTCATCATAGAAGTAAATGATACTCCTTATGCCTTTTTGTTTACTCATAATTTTATCTAACAAGTCTACTTTTTCCTAAAAATTCTTTCCAAGGTCATTTTTTGTTATCAGTGGATAACAACTTACCAACATTGCACTATTTACCAAGGTATTGTCGTTGACAAGGAGAAATATATAGCACTTAGGATCTTTTACATTTACATGACTCAAATATCAGACCGTGAGAAACTAAGGCGTCAACTCAAATGTTTCTCTTAAAGTGAGACTAGCACCCGAAGTTAGTCAAATCACTGGGAAGTATAACTTTTTTCTTTATTTTCATTGTCATTTTTATAACACAACATTATGAATTATAATGATAAAAACATGATTTAATTTCTATCAGTCAGTTAATATAGCCTAAACTATATTCAGGAGCTCGTTTGACTCGTTTGAAGTGCGTAGGAGCGTGTAAAAGCAACTGTTTCGTGATTTATGCATCACAACGCGGAAAAAAATAAAATATATTTCTCAAACATCCGGTGATGTAGATAAAAGTAAAGTAAACAAAACTACGGAAAATTTACTACTAATCCAAGAAAACTTCCATCACTTTTTAAATTTAAAAGTTGGTCGTTTAAAAATTAGTGCTTCCTCCATAAGACCCTGTGTATAACACTATCAATTTCATTCATTTCATTTAAATGGCCGGAGAGGTACATTTTTTAAATTGAAACCACAATTAGTACATATTACTCAGTTTATTTCAGTAATTTCATTCTACTTGCGGTAGTACCTTAAGTGAGAACAAGAAACAGAACCGTCCTTTCATCATCATCTCTGAAATTTTGAACTTTCTGTTTCGTGCAAGAGACCTCAAACAGCCGCCACTTTTGCTTCCAACTCCACCGCCGTGATCAAGACCACTCTCTGACCATCACGATTCCTTAGACCTCTCCGCCTCTCCGCCTCTAGCTCCTTATTGACCTCCTCACCTCATGGACGTCTCGGAGCGGCCCTAATTCTGTCCTCGACCGCCCTTCACAGACCTGGTCCGAAGTGGCTGCCTCGCGGGGCACCCGAGATTCGCAGGTGCCCCGGAAACGAGACGTTCGAGTCGAAAAGCCTTCGAGTGAAGAGCGAACAGCAGTTAAGGCGTCTTCAAAAGCGGAAGAGAGGTTGAGCAAGGTATATTCACAAATAACTCATTTCAATAAGGTATTGAAATGAGTTATTTATTGAATTTAGGTAATATCAAAGTTGTAGTTGTTGTTATTATTATTATTATTAAATTATTATTATTATTATTTATATTATTAGTTCGTTTAGTTGCGAAAACTATAACATCTATATTTTTGTGACAATTGGGAAGCATAGTGAATTTATCTAGCCTTAAGAAGTGACCTCAAGGTGGGACCCGCACTCCAAGTTAGTCAAATCACTGAGATGAATAACTGTTTTCTTTATTGACATTCTAATTGTTTTAAAATACAACAATATTGTTTTAAAATACAACAAAGAAAAAAGATATATCTGTCAGTTAATAATATAGTACTAATAACATTCAAGAACTCGCTTGATTTGTTAGGAATGCACCAGAACATGTACAAACATGGCGGCCGAGCGCGATGGTTTCGTGATTTGTGCATTTCACCTCGAAAAAAGTGAAATATCTTTCTCAGATGTCCGGTGACCTGTAAATAAAAGTGATGTAAAAAATACTACGGAACATTTACTACAAATCAAAGTAAATTTCCTTCACTTCCGTGATTTAAAAGTAGGTCTTATTTTTAAAATAAATGTTTTCCCTATTAAGACGCAATGTATTTCACCATCAATTCTAATTGCAATTATTTCATTTAAATGACCGGTGGGGTATGATTTTCAAGTTGTAATCACGATAAGTACATGTTAGTCTGTTTATTTATGCCGATTTATGATATTTTAGTGATTTAATTCCACCCACGCTAGTACTTCCTTAAGAAGTCACCTGTTGAGGAAAACCCTATCAACCGATCCGATAAATTCTTGCGGAACTCATTCGACGATTATGCAACCCGCAGTGCCTTGCTGTATTTGGAACCGACGCGCAAGTTTAAAGGATGAAGTATGCTTGAAACCATTTTTGGAACCATTGAATACAGGTGAGGTAGTATACATGCATCCAAACATAATTTTTCGAGTGCACATCTTCCTATGCTTCGATGCCAGTTTTCTTAAGGGAAGAAAATAGACCAAACTGCAATGCAGAATAAAATTTCATTTTTCCGTTTTGGTATACCTTATGAGTGATGCATAACAAAACTTTCTTTGTACATCATAGTTTAGGGCTTTGCCTGTGGCAGAAGTTCTTGCATCAAGTTGATGAGATTCTATTGACTCACAGCCTCGGATTTTGTAGCGTGCTGTCGAACGAGTTACCGATATTCGGGTTCTGATAGTTACTTGCCATGAACATGACGTATATCACAATACATCACCAAGGTGAAAGAAACATAGCTCTAGAATTTTGTGTGGAGTCAGAAGGAAAAAGGAAAATAACGCTTCAAAATCAATATTATAATTACAAAAGAGGAAAAACTATCTTATACTAAATCAAATAAACTACGTTTAACTATCGAAATAATTCGCAAAATTAAAAAAGTACTTGTAACACAAGTGGAGTCTTAACGAAAATTGTACAACGTTTCGCCTATTTTAAATTATACATTTTTTATGATCATTGTTTTAATTACAGCACAAGATTTGAGGGAGCAAATAATATTTGAAACGATTGAAAATTGTTAGTTTTTGTCTCAAGTACACAATTGAAAATTGTCAGTTCTTTTTAAAAGAATTTCGGAATGGAACGTTTACTAAACTGGACCTTAATACCATAAAAATTGACAAATTTTCCGTAATAATTAATTACCTCCAAGTAATGCATTAAGCGTGTACTAGTCAGCTTATCTGTAAACAGAATTCATCTCAGAATACATCTAATAGCACGCGATCCGTTTCAAAAATAATATTGCTATGAATGTAGACGGTATTGACCATGAAATCCATCAAATTATTGACTATAATCTAATTCTATGGTGAGTTATAAATGTAAAGAAAAATTGTAAATTATACGATGATAAATAAATAATAATTTTGAGAACGTGGAAATGAGGCTGAGTAATAGTTAAACACACTTTGCTACCTTACTATTCTATACATCTTGTTTATTAATATCTCTTTTTTTGTGATTTCTTACATTCATCTTTTGCAGTCATATTCAAAGTCTTTATAATTTTTCATTTTTTAACAGTGCAAGTGAACAGGTTGAAATAGTGCTAAATATTTTGACGCGATTAATTACTGGTTGCAACAGATAAATGTGATCCTCTTGACCATGTCTTGACACACATGTAATTCCTTGAGAAGAAAAGAGTAGGCGTGGAATGAGAAAATGTCCACGAATATCCAAGACTCAGTACTTATTTATTCATCGATATACGAAGTTAGAAGGTAAAAGTACACATTTTGGAAGAACGCAAATAATGCTAGATACTTTGGTATTAAATCCGTTATAGAAATAGAAAGAAAATAGATTACATACTATTAATACGAATATCTGGGGCAAATAATTTTTAAATTACAATTCTGACCAATATTCTATCCACATGAAAAAAAGACGTAACCATTCATCGAAAAACACAATAAAACCTTCAATTTATTTGAAACTCATACAAAGCCGTTTCACTCACATTTTAAAAACAATTGTTCAATTTTTGTCACTATTACATATACAAGAGAAAATTTGCGTTAGTAAGGATTGGAAGCAATGATTCTATTTAATTGTCGTTTCAAATGACAGTTATGGTTTGATCTAATGAAAATCGCGTTACAGTAGTAAAGGAGCTAAAAAATAGCAAATCGGCGACATTGCCGAGAATTTCACATCCATATTCCACTTGGTCGTCAAAATTCTACTTCAGTAAGAAAACAATGTACACCTCCGTTTCAAAATTTAGAGCCAAGTCTGGGTGCCTCTGACCCAATTGTTGGCAGTGTGAAAATGTTGCGTTGCGTCTTGGCCGTTCCCCAATGACGCTCTACACAAAACGCACTGCTGTCTACTGTTATCAGGAAGAAATGTTCGTAAAATGCTCCTCTAAAATCTGAAAATGAAATATTATAATTCTTAGGTTAGATTATCGTTTGAGTGGGTCCAGCTTATGGCAGAGCCCAGCACGTGCACCTAAAAGGCCCTTTGTACCCCTTAGTACAGTTAAGTTTACTCCAACACCAATGCCTCGCTGAAGGACACAGGAAAGTGGATCTTAGCCTTCCTGATATCCTAGGTTCGGTAAAAATAATCCTAGGTAACGATATCTAGATTTTGCAAAAGATTCCAAACTGAGTACATGTGCGGAGGTCTCCACCTCCATGCCGCATCTTCTACACATTGGATCCTGACTTATCCTCATAATGTGTAAATGTTTCCGCAGGGTATTATGGCCTGTTAGAAGTTCTATAATTATAATACTTGTCACCACTTCACCCTAAATAAATTTCATATTTTTTTAAAAATTCCACGAAAGCAAAGGCAATAAATACAATCAAAATATTTTTCGTAACTAATGGTTAGTAATCTTTTGAAAAACATTCATAAAACGACTATGTATATATTGTTGGTTTGGTTTCCAAACTTCAATATGACGCACTCCGCAATACAATAATTATAACACCAGGGGATGAAACTTTGAAATCCATTCATTTGTGTTTGTTAAAGGGTTGTATCCTCTTTACGATAGTGCAAATTGATTTTATTCATTCCCCTTTCAATTATGAGAAAAATGTCATTAACCTATTCACTAGGTATAATAATTTATAGAATTTTATTTAAGGAGCAATGCTTCTTCAATGAAATCACCGATTTTAAATTTGATATTGATTTGAATAATGAATCGTTTATTTAAGACATTTACATAATAAAGTACTCATTTATGTTTCAATTGCGTTGAAAGTTTTGATTTAAATCTGTGATTTAATCATCATTTTTTCTGTTCGTCGTTTTGTCTGTGACACTCCAGGGGAGAGATTAAAGAAACCTTCATAATGTTGTGGGATGCTTCTCATTCCTCAATCTTAGAATTATTCTCAATCCCACTTTACTTGCTGTAAAATGAGTACCGAATTTATTACAGGGGTCAATTCAGTCGTCATGTAAAGCATCCCCTACTCTTCTTGCTGAGACCAGAAACTACCTTTTATGTGTGAAAGTCAACGAGAAATTGCCCTGGGTTGCAACTAAAGCATTACCATCAACCTCATCATTATCGTATCTTTATGCAACCATGATGTACAGAATTTAATGGGAAAATTGCTGTACATTCGGGTTGAGGTTCGAAGGACCAGAGGTGTGATGAGGTTGTTTGAGATGGAAGTTGAGCAAGAGAAGTGCCAACAAAATAATTTAATAACAAAGTGTAACTATCAAGATTAGCATTAAAATGAGATAATCAAAGAAGGAATACAAAACTGAAAAGCTAGACGAGGTGCTGTGATGAGATGACGATGGGATGTTCCGCTTCTCCAAATGCCTTGTAGTTCGGCCTAGGCGGACGCTGCGTTGATGTTGACTTGATTTCGGTTGACGTGCAGTTGACGTTGAAAGAGGCATTTCGCGGCCAAACGACGCTAGCCGGTGAGCACAAGGCGGTTTGACCGTAAAATTATCTCGCGGGCCGTTCTCTTGTTGTGAGGCCAACGAGATAAGCAGTTACCGGCAAACGACTGTTCCAGTACCTGTCTTCTATTAGAAGCAGAGGAGAAGTTTTCGGCGTGGTAGCAGGATAAAAGTGAACCATGAAATGATGAGGAGATGACTCACCGAGCGAGTTAGGAAGCAGTTTGCTAGTCGCGTCAAGGGTCCGCGCGAAGCTCGTGACGTCACATGTTGACCACGTATCGATCTGCGGGTATCGATCGTCCATCTTGTTCGATTAACTTGATATATGATGCTAAGTTATTTCAAATTGTTCTGGCGGGGAAACATACAATACAGTTCCGTGGATTCCAGTATGCTTAAAAGACTCGTATTAATTACTATTATGTGTAACCTCTTCTTCCCCATATGACTTCTTTTTAAACTCAAAGGCGTGAATTTTGAATGAACCTATGAGGTTTGTAGAAATAGTCCATAGAAGCCCAACAATCGAGAGATGTCACTCAATTGGCACAAAGAGCGTCGAAACGAGAGATTGTTCACTTGTCCTAAGTTGCTATTTTCCGAACAAATCGCAACACATGACACGGTGCATGGGGTTGCCTAGCACCGCGATACTATTCAAACTAGTCTGTGGACGGAAAACAAAAAAATTAACAAACCCTCTATGTACATCTATGTACCTCTATGTCTGTTAACCTTTTCAACCTCTACATTTGACAGTTTGACCTCTGAATATTGGGTTCAACTTTGATATTAAAAGTTGAGCTATAGAATAAAATAATCGAATTTTTTACATTACAGTTCAGGTCTATAAAAAGGAGAGGTTTTGTATGAGCTTAACCCTCGACGACTAGATCTTTTTAATATTTTTGTTGATGCGGAATAACTGATTGACGCGTTGGAAGAGGGAGGGTCTAGCAGTGCTTCCCTTAAGCCAGTTAACCCTGGCTTCGTGATGTGATTGGAAGACAGGGCTATATGTGATCTCCGGTAAGTCACATCGCATGTTTCGCGGCGTCACTTATCTTCCTAGTAATTGTTACGGATGTGTCATCCTTGTCTCTCAAATGTAATTTGAAATTTTATTGTCTCTGTTTGACGCAATGTTTTGTAGTCTATTAGTAAACGAGAAATGATTTCAGATTATTAGGACGTAATGATGAATAAATCTGTAAGAAAACAAGTATAAGAAGCTATATTTTACACAGTTTAGTTTCTTTTTGTACTTTATTGATGGCTGAATGAATACTTTTAAGACTAATATTATTTGTTTTCTATGACAGTAAATAAGAAATAGTTGAAAAGTACATTTTAACGGATCGTAGTAGCATTCGTACATCTAGTCTTTCCCGCCAATCCGAATACATCAACCCATCTCTAGTTTAAAGCATATCTGAGTAGTCTTTAAACCGTCTCGCTAGAGTTCGGGATGATCGCATCTCCTATGGAACCACGAGAGTGCGTCACAAGCAACAGAGACATCGGGTATGCATGCAATGGGAGTTGCCGTCGTGCCATTTGTATCGATGTGTGCTACAGCATCTAGTAGGAACGGGAGGTGGGGGTGGGGGGAGTATCGCTCCTCCTCCTCCCCCCCCCCCCNTCGTCAGATCCCCCAGCTTTAAAGAGTTCCATGCGCCAAGACCAGTTTATATGCAAATGTATTATATTTTAGGTTAACACGACACGTGAATATTATACATAAATGAAAGAGATATATTTTATTAAATCATTCTCATATGTCACTCGTTTTATTGCGTAATTTAAAGTTATTTGTCGGAGAAAGTAGCTATCTAGAACAAAATTATCTGTAAATATAACCAAATAAGTGATAAATTTCGGCCAGGTGAAAAGCGTCAAATACTCATCGTTTCCCTCAAGGAAACTTAGGTTTTTAAAAATATTTTTGACGTATTTTATGGATTCCAGTGGCTAGATTTTTTCTCTAATGCGTGTATGTAATCGAAAAGAGGTATAAAAGTTATGTTGATAATTTGAAGTCATAATTATGTGTATTATTTTTGTGGTGTATTATAATGCAGTATAACAGTGAACATGATATACACTGCGAACGGATGTTATCCCCCACATTGGACCTGAACTTTCAACAACTAATAAATTTGGCACTATGTCATATTGTTAATTGCTGATTATCTATTTGGTGAGTTGCTTTTTATTTAAAAGATAATATTTATAAAACTTGTGATGTAAAACCATGGTTTTCAAACAGAAATGCTTCCCAGATCCTTCCCCGTTTAGCACCCCATCCTCTTTGTCTACGGTCAAGATCCGCCACAACTGATATTAACTGATGATTACAGAATAATTTCCAAAAATAATTTTTTGACCGATATTTGAAGTTCCAACCACTCCTTACGCCCTTCTGCAAATATGAGTCTAAGATTTAGGATTTTTAAGAAAATATTTCGCAAAATTTAACCTGCATGATAAAATTAAAGCATTATTTTGTCCAGACACAAGCATTAATTTTGACGTACAAAATATTGATTAGAAGATGATGATGATAATACAGGTAATCGTTGTATCTTCGTTTCAGTGACTAATGCATTCTCGATGCTGACATCATCGGTCCAGAGAATGTCGGAAACGAATAATTAATGAACAGATTGGCGAAAAAAGAGCGACAGTTATTTCCCAACGAACAAGTGTCACCGCGTCACGAAAGGAGACTCGCCAACAAAGCCGATTTCGTTCGCCCTTGTTTACTTTCCTGCCTTGACAATGAGTGCGATGCTGCTATTGAGAATTCGCAGCTTTACGCTCTCGAGCCACTTCGGAACAAGTGAAGCTAGCCAGCGCTGGTAATGCTGTGTGTTCATCAACTTTGTGTCGGGAGCAGTCTGCTGGGAGGCGCTCCAAGGAGGTACGAACAACTTGTGACAAGTTGAATCCGCTTATAAAGCGAGTGATGTTTACTGCTCAGCGATATAGCGATACGACAACGGCGGGCGGCGCCATTTTCTGTCTTCGTCGTCGTCCGCGTCCAAATTCGGGACGACAGTGTTAAAAGGAGTCGTCGACCTTAAGTCTGCGTTTCCACAGCTCATTTGGAACTGTTATTTACGAGTCCTCACTTGGAAGTGCGCGAAGCAGAAGAGAGGAGTACTTTTTATGGGAGTAAAAATAGTAGACGTTTCATAAAAGAGTACTTACAGAACATCTTGGTATTTATCATTAATGAACTTCCAGTATCGTAAAATAAAATTATCGCGTTTTCCTTCGACTCATTCTCAAGTAACTAGTATCTATTATTATCCAATAAATAAATAAATATAATAATAAATAAATTTATTGTCAAAAAACAGTACAAACTGCGTATGACCACGTGGAGGGAAAAAAACAACTAATTTACTCTCCGG
>NNCF01128246.1:966-24662 GCA_002313205.1 Laupala kohalensis
TATATATATATATAACCAATCACGAATGAATTTACGAGTTTATGTAATTTAAATTTAGTCTTCTTAGATTGTGTTTCCCATTCTATTTTTAATATGGAATGGATGTTTACTAATGATCCAATTCAAATGTTTAGAATGACCTTGTGAGGAGAATAATATTGTTTTAAATTATTGTTGGGTAATATTTTATAAAAATTAGTATAATTACAAGATTGTTTTAAATATTTCAATTGAAATGTATTAGAGGAGAATAATGTTTTCTAATGATCACTTCAACATTTAACCATTCTGGACCTATTGAAGCTTGCGAATGTCCGAAGCGTTGATGGCTTTTGTGTTGAATAGCTACTGACGGCTCAATCCTTCTTTGCACTCTTATGGTACACCGGCGAGTTTTGTTAATTTAAGGTCCTTCCTTTTGAATTATCTTCTAGAAAAACAGCCCCTATTCTAATTGACCGTCTTTTTTGTTATAAATAACCTTGTAACATTTTTTAACACAATAGTTTTCTAATTTAGGAAGTTTTTAATTACATTTGTAGACACAGACTCCGGCATATCATTTATGACAATTTAAAGAGTTTACTTGCGAGATTTCTGAACGATTTTCAATGTTTTCTTTTTCACAAACCTTTCTGTACATTCACTTAGCAATCGGGTTAAAAATTGATTTGTTTACGCTTTATCCACGGAGTGAGATTAGAAGGGGACGTCGGTGACGTTGTCCTGGCCATTTTGTTGATTTTGGTTTTCCGTAATCTTGCTGTTGCTGGTATTCAACAAGCAAATTTTCTACTGAATCTGGAAAATCGTTAGAGAACTGCATATCGGTTGATTGTCGTGTCTAATGCGACTGCAAAATACAATACTACGGGTGAATCCCTGAATATAGGTAGAATCTATGATTGTGATTGGAAAAGACCGCGCAAGGTGTTGCTCAGAGGTTGAAGACCATTCGCTGCGGCTATCAGGAGAAGAGTAGCCCAAAAATTAAATTTTCATTTTTTAAATTCCTTTCATATACAGAGCGGCAGTGAAGACTTGAGATTTATGCGATTCAACATGAAAATCTAACTACTCCGTGATGGCTATCAGCAAGTAATGTTCTTCGGGATTTGAAATATATTCATCTAAATGTACTGAAAACAAATATTTAATATTTAATGGCATAATAAATAAACCTTATTGTCAAAAGAAGTAATTACAAATTGCGTATGACCACGTGGAGGGCAATAAACTAATTTACTCTCCGGAAGCAAACAAGGGACCATCCCATCAATTCCGATCAAGGGCCCTAAGTCATTTCAAAGGTAGTATAAATCGTTCGGAAAGTTCGGAAAGTAATAAGAAAAGGTAATCAAATTACCACCAAAGTTTTCTATTTTAATAATTAAGTGAGCTATTTAGTAATTCAATGTTTATGTTTTGCGTGTATAAAGGTTTTTGAAAAAGCTAAATTCAATCGTTAGAGTATATTTTAATACCTAGACCATAATTTTTTTAAATTTAAATTTCCGAAGTCTCATTAAGGCACCCGTTATTTCAAATTCACTTATCCGATGTAAACATTGAGGTCACTGTTTCGATGCAACTTTGCTTTCGACTTCTGAAGGACGGAGTTGTTCCGAAACAGTACACAGTCATTGTCCACGACAAGCGAGGACGCGAATACGCGCGGCCTTGTCCGCGTCACAACGACGCGTTTTTCTCGCAGCATCACATTAAAAAAAATCAGTCCTCACTTTACGATTATCCATGATATTTATTAAATTTCCAATTTAGCGAATCTCGCCGACTTCCATTTTACTACTAGAATCTATTTTAATCATCATTACATCTATGTAAAAACAAACTGACACACATTATTAATAACTAGCTGAGAACCCGCGGCTTTGCTCCCGTAAATTTCGTAATATGTCTGTAACTTTGGTGTCCATCAATGTTAGAAGTTTTAATGGTATTTGTGTATACCAGTCCCTCACTTTCACTGATGTAATTAAGATTTTTTTGTAGAAAATACCAATTTCCCATTTTATCCACTTAGAGGTGAATTTTCAGAAAATCCATTCTTACCTGACTTTTTCGATAATATTTCGTGTTACACCCTTCCCAAGCCTCACCTTTAGAGGTGTCGTGCATAATGTACATAATGTGGAACATAATGTCATTGGAAATACGATTATTCATCTCAGAATACACAAAACACATGGACTCGACCCTAATACGGTATTTTTAAGTTACTTTTACGGCTCACCCGTCCCTCCCCAGCTCTAAGGATACCGTGATCTCAACTTAAACTTAACGACATCGGTAGGTTAAAAATATCATAAACCCTAATACCATGGTTCCGATGCAATTTTTTTATTTCAAAATTAGTTTTCAATTCTTGTTATCTATAAACCCATTTCCACCCACCTAAGGGGTGCTAGTGATGTGTTTGTTTCACGGGGGTTGAGTTCAGACTTACACGATATCGGGATTTCACTATCAACTCAGCGTCGTCGAAAATAATGAACTCGTCACTGGTATGTCACGTTCGATATTTTTTTATGGCATCTCCTTCCCTAGGGGTGCTGGAGTTGTACGGGTCGAACGTGAGCTTTGACTTCTTTGAGGATGTCACCACTAACTTCAGCGGCTCCGCAAACTACGATCTGAACACTAATATCGGTCACTTTCGATTATTTTAAAATTTACTTCTCACCCCCAAAGCAAAAGGTGTTCATTCCTTTGGGGGGGGGGGGGGATCGCGTACTTATATGACATATGACCATGAGGATGTCACTTCACTTCAGCGTTCTCCAAAAATGAATTGTTCAACACTAATATCGGTCGTTTCTTTATTATGTTTACCTGTCCTTCAGTCTCATCCCTACCCTAGGGATTTTAGGGGTACATTATCTCCAATGTAGACTGATTGTTAACTTACAAAGAACCGGGGACGCTCTAATCCTTTTCAACGGAACCGAAAATTATGATTCTAATGTCGGATTATTCCATTATTTTTACATGTCATCCCCCTCTCATCCCTTCCCTAGAGGTGCAAGGGATGTCTCACCCCAACAGTGCTTGTTTTCATATAATCAGTCATGTGTGTATAAAGTTTGGTTGAAATTGCTCCAGGTACTCTAAAATTATGGTGGGATACATACCTAAAACATCCTATTTCACCCCGTTAAGTGTGGATTTTCGTAAAACTTTTTCTTAGCTGATACCTACACCCAAAAGGGAACCTATCTGTCAAATTTCAAATTTGTAGGATTTTTAGTTTATGATATTTCGTGATTAGTCAGTCAGTGAATGATATTTCACGTATATATTTTTTTTTTCAAAAAAAGCAAGTTTTTACCAGTCACAGGTGTGACATGTATATGATACGTGTATCAAAACACTCTCGTATTTGAATGCAACGTTGTGCCAAAATTTCAAGTGAATCGACTGACTACCTTTCGAGTTTTGTGAACACAACCATACGCAGGCTGAATTTTTGTGTACATAAGATTAAACTATTTAAACATCATGAAACAGTGAACAATATACTTTCTCCATATCCCAATCAATTTTTTTTTAATTTTCTTTTTCTCAGCCTTTAATAATTGTATTTTGACTTCAATTTTAAAATGAGTTGATAAGAAATGTCATTTAATGTATAATCTGTTATTGAATTTGTCATTTAATATGGATTGTACTGTGTAAACATGTTCGATGTATTTTAACTTCATACGTGTAATCTTTGAATTTTTCTAATTGTTTATTCTATTGGAGTTTAAGAAAGTATATTATAATCGGAATTATGTTCGTAAGTGTGTATATTACTTCATAAATTACTAGCAGAACTACCCACCTTTGCCCGGAATTTGAAAAGAAACTTAAAACAATAATCATTGAACATTAATTTTTTTTAAACAATTCACAAATAAAACAAAAATGTAAACAATAATTTTTTCCGGCGTTGCCCGGAGTTCTCAAACAACATTCTAAATTCCAGTTTCCATATTTCTCTATTCTCGTGATATTAAATTTTCAGTTTTGGTAATTTCAAAAATTAAATACTGCGAAGAAGATATTAAAAAATACGAAAAATTTTAAGTATTTTACGTTAAAATGTACGTAAATTTTAAAATTCAGCAGAAGGAAAATACACATTAGTCAGAAAGCTTAATAAACAAATCGCTTAGTTAAGACTACGGAATTTGGTTTTTATTTCACTTCTTATGTCTTACTTGATAACAATGTTTTTACGGCCTTCTACGACTGCTTCTACGACTCGGTCACCGTTAACTTTGTATACACAGTGGTGTATTTAATAGATTGAATTTGTATACTGACACGTACACTTATAGATTATACGTGAAGTGGATTGTCCGTCTTACGTAACGGAATTGAACTCCGGGTGACACATTAGTAAGCTTCAGAGTCAGGTTGTAAGAATTTTTTGAATACCTTTTCAAATCCTATTCACTCTTCTTTTCACGTTTGTCTTATGTGTGTCCTTTTTCCGCAAGATACACAATTACACTTTTTTTTAGCTATGCTTTGTCTAATAGCCGAAACGATGGCACCTAGAGCATTGTGTAGGTTCCATTAAATCGTTAAATATACGATGTTTAATATATGTAAACTCCATGCGGTTTCATTACGCCCAAATACAAACCATTAAATTCCCTAATGTTCCTCATTAGTCTCTTTCCCTCTTACTCATCACAGTCATCCATCTCCTCATTTGTCTCTGTAACTAGTTTTTCACATTCATAGTTTCCTGTTCATTCTCTAATGCCACCAATATATTGTTCTTAAAATTTATTTATTTAACGAAATAGGTATACATAACCATTAAAAAATCACAAAGTAAACCTTACGTGTATGTGGGTTTGGTACAAAATATCGTTATATTTATAATTATAACATAGTTAAATTTCTTAGTAAATCTGGAAAACAACATGTTGCTGTTTATTTTAGTTAGTTAATAATCCGATGATAACCATTTTTTATTTTCCTTGAACCTAACCTATTTTCCTTGGTTAAGATTTTGAGATCATTAGGAATACTGTTGTCAATATATAAAACAGTTGTCTTATAAAACAATTTTTATGCTAATTTTCTTGGATCTACGTGGTGGAGGAATGCTTTTATTCTTAGTAATACAATTTGAGTTTCAGAATTTATCCTTTAGTGAGCTATAATGATATTTTAAAAATTCAAGCGAGAAGAGTTGTTCCAAATCTGTGGTGAAAGAGAAATTTATTATTATTTACTATTTTAAGTATTTTATTCTGATGTCTGTGTGAGAGATTTAAACAGTTCGAGTAAGTTCCTCCCCATGCAATGGTTTCATAATTGATTATGCTGTGGATTGATTTTTTTCTTTCGTTTATTTAATTCTAGTCGCGTCCACGTCTTTCGACAACACAGGACATTACTCTGAATACAGACGAATACATCTGAAATACTCTGAATATTTCTCAACGAGTCCATGTTCTGTGGAGTGAATAGTTACTATATTTCCATCTTCATCCTTTCAAGCCATATTTCATTTCCCATATCTTTGTTAAATACTCTTTGAAATGTCTATATTTTTTTTTGTGTTAATTAAATTACTTCCTATTTCCAGAACCGAACCTTCTGTCTTCATTTCATCTATATATTGAGCTCTTTCTGCTCCAAATATCGGGCAATTTCAAAATAGACGTTCCCTCGTCTTCCTCCCCTCCCCTCCCCACATGCACTCACATCACTATCAGCAAGAGCAAGTTTCTTGAGATATGTTTTCATATCACCACGTCCTGTCACGAACTCTACTTCTGCTACTTACGCTATTAACTAATTATTCATAAAGACGCACTACATTCTCTGCTCTGCCCTCGACTCCACTCGCTCACCCCACATTGCTCACTTCGTCGGTCATCCTCTGCTTCGTACCATTCATGAGAGTCCGTTCTGTTTTCGGGAGTGATTGATGCAGCGACACCAATTCGTCACATCGAGTCCAAGGACGCGAAGACGACGCGAAGAGGAGGCCATCGACGGCGTTTCGCTCCAGCTCCCAACGACAAGAAACATCGATAAGGGGAATCGAACATTTAACATTGGTGATACGTATTTTGTCTAACATGTCAATAAGAAAATCTAAAAATGTTTTTGCGATAATAAGAATCGGTCGCTATTGTAAGTTCTCTGGCAACCCAACATCTCTCCTTTCCAATTTCCGGACCAAATGGTCAGAACCTCGCCTTGAAATAAAAAATAATTAACAAGAATCAGAAATCTACATCACGTTTCCTCCAAATATTTAAAAATAAATCGAAATAAAGCGAATATTGTTAAAAAATCAAATTGTTTATTTATGATTGGTCACCATTCAATTCGTAAGTTTTATCAATCTGGTCATGGGTTCAATCATAAAAAATCAGTAGTTACAGATAATGAATAAGATATAAGCAGTTATTCAAGACTTTCCAAGTCTCGATCGTTCATATTAATATTAATCAATGTGACTGATCTGATCTCAACCTCGCCGTAGATATTAAATATTTATTTGACTAAATTAGTGCAATTAATGTTTACATTTATACAGTGGTCCCCCATTGGACCTGAACTCTTAGCAGATAAAATTGAAGTTGATAAATGGCATACTTTGTAAAAGTGTCACCAGATTAATAATTGTTATTGTTATTCACAATACAGATTAATAAACTTAAGATGAGCATATTAATAATACTAATAATATCATGTTAGTAACTTTAATAAATAATTGTTATTGTTATTAATAATTCCAGATTGTTAATTAATTATTTGATGCATTTCATTTAAGGTAATATTTATAAAATTTGTGTTGTAAAACCATAATTTTCAAACAAAAATGGTTCCCGGTTAGCCCCTCGTCCCCGCTTGATTACCGTCTAGATCCGCCGCTGCATTTATGATTTTTTAGATCCGCCGCTGCATTTATTACGGGTTATGATTTTTTTTACGCCTTAAAGATGAAGAACAAGTCTCACCTTAAAATGGTGGCAGGTTTGTATCTCACTTTTATAGGTTCTAACTATTACCGAATAGAACCCAAAAAATAGAAGAACCACTTAAAATCCTCTAAAGGAGAGATTTATGTGCAGCCCACCGTGGAATTACGTCCAGTCTCTTAAAACGAGACCCGAAGACGTCGCAGCGTCTCCAAGTCTCGCGTGGGGTCACAGGGTGTCGGAGGAGGGAGAAGCCGCTTAATAGGTCACTAAACTCCTTCGGGTCAGGAGACCACCGACATTCCCATGTGTACATCGTTGAATTCTTCAGCATCCGCCATGACGCGTCGTATCATTGTCACGGATGCATCCGAGGAACAGGTGTGAGGATTGTCGAGTCGACGGAAGGAATGGATGCTGTAACGTAGTCAGAAGGCTGTGAGTGACTCAGTGGAAATAAGGAGTCTATACGGTCTCTCTCTCTCTATAACGATATCCAAGGAACTGGGAATTGTCATCGTTATACATAGAGAGAACAAAGTTTGATGGAATACGTTGAAAAATAAAGCAATACTCTAAAATCACTCAACAATTTATTACATAAGTCCAACATCTCTCCTTCCCAATTCCCTTATCAAAGTCCAACGGTTGGGTGGAAAAGCAGGCCTCATAGCCTGAACCTCGCCAAAAGGCATAAAATAAATAAATACATGAATAAATAATAATTAAAATATTACAATAATGGACTTACATTCGATTTGAGAAAAAGCTATATTAGTATTTTCTGCTGCATCTAAATTTTTTCCTCCATGACGTCCTACTATTTTACTTCTCTAGCGACATAAACGGAAGAAGTCCGTCATCCTAGTTTGCTTCCTCTTTCCCTTCCAAAGCACTCACCTTCCACCTGACAGGCTGCAACTGAAATACCAGCGTTGAGAGGAATGTACGCGGGGCTAGTGAACACAGCTTTTCAACACCGCTTCGTGACTCCGTACAGTGGAGTGTATAGAGACGAAACCTGGACAAAAGAATTTTATCCCGTGAATTTGATGGATTATGGCGAAATATCGTTTATATGTGTATAAACATATGTACTTTTTATTAGAGAGGTTGTGCATCAAATCTATATAAACAATTAAAAGGAAGCTCTATATAAATTTCCTTACCATGAATAATGCACATAACATTTCTTTATACACTTAAAAATGATTTTTCGTCATAATTAATGAAAATTACTGGATAAAATACTTTTGGCCAGGTTTCGCTTCGATATACTCCACTGTGCGGCGTCACGAAGCGGTGTTGAAAAAAAGCGGCATTCACTAGCCCCATGTAGTGCCCTTTTATCAAGAGAGAGCAATATCGGTGTAGAGAAAGAATAAATACATTACTGTTATGGCAAACGAAACAACCCTCGTTCACTTCAACGTTATAAAGGATTGTCGTTATACAGAGACACTACTGTGTATAGAAGGCTGTGGTGGCCTTCTGAATGTTATTGGATGATATTTATAATGTGAAAATAATTGAACAGCAATGGTTGCTGAAGAAATATTGAATAATAGAAAGAATTGAGGCGTGGGGCAGTCTCCAAGGCTACAAGCAATCGTGTGGAACTGTTGATAGAAACGAGATCAATGACCTGCAGTCAGGGCAGACACGTAAAATTGCATCCAGATGAAACATTAAGAAAACATGGATTCAGGAATTCATTACGATCCCGATGATCTGAACATTTTATGTATCAAAAATAAATGAAATGATTTATAGCTTTAAGCCTATACTCATGACGGAGTGAAAGATGCAATAATTTCAAACCTAATAAAAAGATGATATTGATTGAAAGATAATTGAAATAAAAGCTAGATAATAAAAACGCAAAAGCAATGAAGCATGAGTCTCATTTCCTATATATTTCGACATCTAAAATTGTGTAGTATATGTCATTATTATTATTCCCAAATAGCGCATATTTACGTACTTTCCACATAACATGTGATCTCGTAAGGTAAAGACGTACGGTCTTCTGTAGGTCGAACTGCCCGTCCTTACTTTTGTACCCCACTAAGTATACCCAAGCCAACGATCTGGATATGAAATGAGGTGGATCACGGTAGAGAATAAAATGGAAGAAGGATAAACATTTAGAAGGTTAAAATATCATATTTCACTTTGACGAGGAAATCATTGGTTTTTTACGAGATGGCTCGAACTTTATAAGTCTAACGTACTATATCCCTATAAAAAATCCCATAACCATTGTAAGTACACCACAAGTTGTCGTACGCTAAACGTTGTTACTGCGTTATCACATGTTCATTGTATGTGAAAATTACCACCAAATGTTTTAACCAATAACTTTAAAGAATATATATGCCATTTGTATTCCTGAAATATTAGTTACACTGAAACATCATCAATGTGCAGTAAATAAAATAAAGTTCTAATATTAGAAACTTGAGGTACCTTTACCTTAAGATATGGTCACGCTATTGACATCCAAACACATATCGTCATTTTCTTTGTTGGTTTAATCCATTTACTTCCTCACTTCACAAAATATTTGCGTTCGAAATAATAATACGCATCGACATAAATGGGTTGAGTGGCAAACATGTCATTGCCACAATAATTATAAACAACGAGGGATTGTCTTTTCCTCTTCATGCTTCCTTGTTATTTCTGTTAATTTTTTCTACCACAGTAAAATTCTTGGCGCTCTCTCCATAGACGTTTTATTTATTGCTTCCTTAATTACATCTATTTCGTAACTCTCTCCGAATATAGTCACGACTCCCATCTCACACCAGATTATGTCATCTGTATGTTTGTATGAATTCCCTTGTATGCTCAAAAACTTTGTTTTCTTTTAGAACAGGCGATGTAGAGCGCTACGATTAAAAAGGGTCAGAGATAAAGACACACAATACTGAACGAAAAGAGCAATTGAATTCATGGACCAAGAACGCAGATGTCGTCACTAATAATGGTTTTTGGTTCAAGGTTAAAATTCGTCACTGGCAATGTGTTTTTAAAACAACCCTCCAAAAACATGATGACCGCATCTAATTAATCGAAAGCAAAGGTCAATAAGTGACTTTCATCATAAAAATAGCAATGATGTAGAGTTGGTTGTGAGGTTTAAAAATATCCAGCGTTTGTCAAATAACGATTGTGGAAATAGAAGTTTAAAACTTGTATTAAATTTAAACTCCATACTCTCGTATAAGTCGTAACTTGTTTCATAAATTAGTTGTTTGCTCGTAAGACATCAATTTCCAATCCCTTATTATTATTATTATTATTATTAAACTTACGTCCTGTGTGTAGATAAATACAAAATTTTGAATGCCCTTCTCGTCAAAACTATTTGCTGTAAGAACATTTTCACTCTTGTTGAGATTCTACTTCTATGAAAATAGAAGCGTACATGTAAAACACTAAAAAAAAATAGAAAATAAAGATATAAAATGAAGATAATTCTTTTGTGTATTGTTTGGTTCTCCGTTTTCTACGAATAGTCCTAGACGATGACCAGATGATGTCATTAACTTAATTAACCTGCGTTAATTGGTCGTTTGCACTACTTCGACTGCCGAAGATTGGGACACAAGAGAGATTAGTGACATGACGCGTTCCATACAACCATTTGCCAAGTTTCTTCACCACTTCATGTGCTCTTCAACTTTCTTCCAAGTCTTAATTTTGGATTGTATAAAATGCACCAATGGGGAAATGATTAAGGATACGCACACTTTAAAAACACACATTTGCATTCAATAATAACTTTCTTAGTACCAATTTTAGTACTTTTTTATTAACTAACTATCGTAGTATGTTTCTCATTATATTGCTAAAATGTCTAAAAATGACAAAATGATTATGCGGATTCTCGGGCGATCGAAGAAGATAAATTAATCGCAATAAGTTGTATATAACGTTGATAAGTTGATACGAGTAAACTATAGACTCAGAACTGCTCTAATATGAAAAAAGAATGCAACTGGTGTATATTTCTTGGTTGACAATATTTGTGTCAAAGTGTTTTGAAAAATTCTCCTATTAATGTGTTCTGACAATATTATTGGAGTTCAAATGATTTATCAACATTTATGGAACCTAATTTGGTAAAGATTGACAACTATAGTCGAAAGAACATACCAGCAATAAACTTACTGTTTTTTAAACATAGAAATCTCTTAGATTACGGTGAACCTCACCGCCAGGTAACAGATTAATCATGTTACGTCGAATGAAAATGGGAGACGGGACCGGGATTCGAACCCGGGACCTTGAGCTCTACGCGCTCATGCGCTTACCAACTGCGCCATCCCGTTCGCCTCCCGGGCCCGTCTACCATTCTCTTTCAACTTGTGAATGAGAATGGTAGACGGGCCCGGGAGGCGAACGGGATGGCGCAGTTGGTAAGCGCATGAGCGCGTAGAGCTCAAGGTACCGGGTTCGAATCCCGGTCCCGTCTCCCATTTTCATTCGACGTAACATGATTACTGTTTTTTAAATAATTAGTATGACACATGAAAGGAATCACTACTTTGAGAAAAAAAATAAAAAATTTAGTAACTTTTACGTTATTTTACCACACACCCACTACTATATCTTCGTGTGATAAGCACATCTTTAATGAAGGCTCACTCAAATATTAGTAAACGTATGGTTGTCAACGTTTAAGTAGGTCCTAAAATATCTTCGTACTCAAGTTATTAAAATGCTTTTGATGTATTTCAAAAATTAAAAAAACAGCCAAGTCACTCAATGCGTGCACGACAAGAAAGAGTCATTGTCTGTGAAGGTACTTTGTGCTCTCACTGTGCATTTAAATATTCCTTTCATTCTTTAAGTTTTATTTTTAGTCTTTAAAGCGCAATTGTATTCAATTAATTTGCAAGTACTTTCTAATTGATATCACTTTAGGAATTTGTATTATTCAATGAAGTTTTTGCGTTATACAATAATCTCTTCAAAATGAGAACGAAAGAGTCTTGAATGATCAATTAATTCCCAGAATTCATTTCTTCGCGTTTAGATAAGATTATTTCGGAACCTGCACAAACGAAAAATAAAATACTCTTCTGTTCTCATTCGACGAGTAAAATCTTACTTCGGTAAGTAAACATTTCCATGCAAATTGTGGTTTCGTGCAAAATTAAATCTAAACAATCGCTTTCGTCTCGTGAAATTTCTCGTTAAGTTAATAGACATTAAAAATCGAAATCCATGTCAGTAATGAAAGAAAACATTTTCTGAGGCTTTAAGAAATGTACTTTTTCTGGGGAATTTCTTTCTGTAGACTCATCTGTAGCCATGATGAATGTCAAGACACTCCCAAGTAAATGCCCCGAAAATTAATTGGTTTATGAGAATTAAACTTGCGGCTTGGGATGTTTACTAAGTTTACTTCAGAAAATCTGCCGAGTTACCACAGACTTTGTTCCGAAAAATTGTTTTTTCTTATGCAAATCTTTCTTTTGTTTTCCAGTCGAGGAAAATGCGATGACGTCAGAGACGTGCAAAACAGTGACTGGGTGCTAAGTATATTTCGACACTGGGATATACACGTTATTCGTCGGATTGAAGAAGATTATGAGATCTTGAATAAATTAGGAAAAGAGGTACGGAATATTTTAAGATTGCGTTGGAAGAATGCACGTAGTGCGGAATACACTACAGGAAATAAATTAAAGAGGCAGGTAAAATAATAGTTGACTACACCCACCTTCCCGTGGTGGGTACTTAAAAAGACTGATTAGATGTAGTGGCATGACTAAAAGAAAGAAACGAATTATGTATTCTGTCTATAAAAAAGTATCTGTATTATGAGAGAGTCAAAGTGCAGATAAAAAATTGTTAATTACAAAAGGTGAGATCAATGACATTTCTTCGGGAATGACGCTGCGTGATACAACAATTAACATACATATACAAGTTCACCACGCACTGATCCATTAACGCTACTTCAGAGAGACGTTGTCGCTTTCCCAGTCTTGTGAGTCATGTATTCACATTTCCTCTCTCCAACATCTTGTGACTCATTCTGTTCGCGAGAGAGAAAAAAATCAGTATTGAAACATACAAGCGATAATCTCTGAAATGTCAAAGGGGACTTTGAATTTTGTGTGAAGCATGACTTGGCGTGCCCCTTCAGCATCGAAGCGTGGTTGAACTACTTTTCACTAAATACAAACATGTGGCGTAAGAGTCAATATTTAAAAGGTAGTTTTTAAAGATTTTCGCTTAAAGAAGTGAAAGTTTGTGTATCCAAATTTTTATTATATTACTAAGAAATATTTCCATTTTAAAATCGTTGAAAATTTTAGCATTTCATGAACCCGTGCTCGCCAAACTCTGTTATGATATAGGAAGTAACCCTCTTTTTTGTTCAATTTCTCCATCAAAGTAGCTCAAATTACGATATTCAAATTATTTGTCAAAAATTCTATACTTCTGTTTGTTAATGTGCTTTAAGAGACATAGAACACAAACATAGCTCTCAAATAGTTGAACTTTAAAGAATACCCGCATACTGCTACCTGCGGGTGTTGAATAAATGTGGCAGGGCGACAGCATGATGCATTCTAATTCATATCATCTGCTCGATAACTCCTTCAAATATAATTTGTAATGGAGAAGCATTACAAATTTATATACTTCAAAGTTCTTATTATATCTTTCAAGCACAAGTAATTTCTGTAGAACCTGTTTTCGCGAACTAAAGGGAATTCAGAGAGCAAAAGATTCGGAGGACAACAATATTTACATTAAAATGTTGAACTTTCGTTTCCCATTCATGAAAAATATTTCCTGGATCCAATAAATCCTCAAATTCTCTTGAGTGAATTTTTTAGCAAGATTATATTATCTTGAAGTTTGTTTTTAAGACACAATATTATTTACTACTTTCGTCTCCTTACACGATATCACTCATACAGGTGCTGCACGCATTGATGCAAACGGTAATAATGGTTTTTAATCTTAACAAAAATAGAATACCGTTAACGGAATGGCTAATTTGTCACATATATATATATATAAAAATGTTAAAGAAGTTTGTTATTTGCCTGGTGAATCTTTTCCTCAATTTGTTATAAAACAAAATTTTATGATTATAATAATATTTTTTTATTTTGTTGTATATTATTATTGTTATAGATTTGTTTTGTTCGTTAGTATATCAAAAATATTTCAATGTTCCACATTTGCAATTTTAATGGTAGAAATTTTTTTTGTATTCTATATAGGGTTTTTATGTATGTTTTACGTGAGTGGTTACGCGAAAGAGTGGGTCATAATCCAACATAGTAAAGGCATTTGCGTGATTTAGTCTTATTAACTGTTAGAAATTGTGATTTTCTCAAATAAGAGATTTTATTATATCATATAAATCATTCGAATAAATTATTTTACAATTTCATTTTAATCTTTCAAAAGTTCAATCATATATTCACGTAATATCTTAAATAATAGAATCAAATATAATAAAATTAAAATGATGATTTCATTCAACGTGATTAAAAGTGCTTGTATCTTTCCTGCGATGATATTGCAGGACAGTAGTGACTCGCATCAATATTGATTTCATACCATTTCATCATTTAAGAAAAGAGTTTTTGTGGTTCGAAACATCCTCTCCTCTGCAGAATTTCACAAATATTACGGCAAAATTAAAATCATAAGTAGTTTTATTTATGAAAATTACATACATTTGATCCAAGATTGCGTTTTTTTGTAGTTGGGGACACAAATTCAATTTTCATTGACGTAAAGTACAAAATTAATTTTACAATTAAGTTAGTCTTGTCTAAGTACGTTTCTGACGAACATAAACTCATATTAAAAGAGAGATAGTTACTGTTTAGAAAAACATGCAACCCATCCTGGCCCGGGTTTTTCTCCGTTTTTCCTTCTGGTAGAGGCGGATTTATCATACAGGTTCTCTAGGCTTTGTCTAGGGGCGTGTTTATTGTAACAATAAATCGTGAATTTAGTGTTATTTCAATTCTTATGATTTTTAAACACTATACTCAGAATAATCTATAGTTCGATAATAACTTGTACATGTAAATTTATGCTTAAAATTACAAACATATTGACATTCTATTAGTATTATAACTCGCAGCTAACTTTTTATCTTATCTAGGAATTTTTGCTGAATTTTTTGAATCCGCCTCTGCCTTAGGGCCCTTGATCGGAATTGATGGGATGGTCCCTTGCTTGCTTCCGGAGAGTAAATCAGTTTTTTTCCCTCCACGTGGTCATACGCAGTTTGTACTGTTTTTTGACAATAAATTTATTTCTAGTATTGCTGGCAAACAATAATTGCAGTGTGACAAGTTTCATGCTGACGCAATTCTCTCATTAAAAATAACATCGTTTCATAATTACCATGAAATAAGAATAATTAGTTTTTATGTTCTAAACGGACGTAAATGTCTACCTCATGCGGTGTTTTACACTTACGGACAATTCACTTTTGAATTTTGTAATTTTATGTACAGTGCATGGAAATTTGAAACACGTGCCAAGTAACTTTAGTGCACGGCAATGAAATGGGCGTTCAGTTCTTTCACATTCAAATAACATTTGTATCAGTGTGGCGATACCTACATCACGTGGCGTAGATACATGAATAATTAGGACTATCGATACGTTTTTCTTAGTAACAGAGTTGCCAAAGTGTTTCCCCATTATATGTTTTTTAAGCCATTCGCTTAAATTTAGGATTTAAATGTAGACTTTCATAAAAGGCTTTATTTTCCAATAATTTATTCATATTATCGAGGGTCGTAAGAAATATTTAGTACGCATTGAAACCTGCCGTTTTCTGTAAAAGCTCACATGAAAGAAATAATTGATGACATAACAAATGAATAAATATTACGCGTGCAATTTTGTTCCACTCATTTTCAAAAGTACTGCAGAAGCACATTAAGAATTATTAATGGTAAACAAACCTCTAAGAAATCCTGGAATTTCTCATGCTGAATGAAGGGGCAAATTACATGAAAAGTGAAAAGGAGTCATAGGGTGAAGGTGATCAAGAATCTCCCAGGGACTTTCCTCTCCGCGTTGTTTATTGAATTGCGTATCAATTTTTCTCCTGGCTTATAAACTCGATTTGAGTAGTTAGAAAACTCCCAGTTGACGGATGTTGCGAATGACTGAATACGATTGGAATAGTGAAAATGGCAATTTGAGAATAAACAGAGTGAAGACTAGGTAGATAACCAAATTGAATTGGACAAAGTTAAAATGTGTTCCATGATAATTATGTTTGGTAGCGACAAGCGTGTGATAAAATAAATGAAATTATTCTACAATATCTGCACAAAGGGGCCAGAAAAATGTGTAGCTCTTCGTTTCTACTTCTCTAAGTTCATGTAGCTGTGGTGTATGCAAAGGTCACCCTCTGCGGCTTACAACCGCAGATGTAATACTCAGATACAGAAATCTAGATTCTATCTAGACGCTGTTCCCTCCAAAAATGTGTCAATGTGTCTATTAACTAAACTCACACGGACATGAGCCTTACTAATACTCGTCGTCGTGGCCATAAGTTGGCCGGTACGAGAAATACCATACATACATACATACATATATACCTGCACAACGCCCACGAGAATAGTATACAAATCTGTTGTATCCACAGATCAACCCTGATCATGATACCCACAAAAATGAACTAAAATTTTCCGTTACCTTGTAGTCACGCCCACAACTACAAGTTTTTATTTTTAATAAAATTCCTGTTTTATTGTGGATATAAGAATTGTCTTCAAACAGTTAATTAACAAATACGAAAAATAAGAGTGATCTCTTTTTTTAAATAAAGTTAGGTTTACTTCTATGTCCACAGTCATTTGAGACAAACAGGTTAAGTTAATTTCGTTCCCCTTCTCAGTTTTTCTTATGGTCTAAACCTTGTCACATTAAACAAGTTATGAAATAAATTAATATTTTATGTATCATATACACCGCGATACGAAATTGGACGGTCGGCAGAAAACTGACGCAAATTTGACATAGTGATCCTACGTTTCTCCGTAACACGTCAACGTTGTCAAATAGTGCGTGCGATGGAGAAGTTTTCGGCCGTACGTTGCTTTGTTGGTCCTGCTAGTGACAACGTTACCATTATCTCAATCGTCTAATATCGCTCTGCAACCTATGGTTTCATAAATATAAAAATACGAATGAAATATTTGAAAAGAAGCAGATGGGACAAGAATGTGGATGGGAGACACGCGTACGACTATATTCAAAAATTGTCCTATCGAGAACAAAACAAAGGTTTTCACCCAATTCGTATGTGGTCACATTCCTAGCATGGTAATTTCAATTCGTATTTAAAGAGAATACAGCAAAAAGACAGAGAACACTATGTATACGTGGAGAAGATGATGAAACAATAGAACATCATTGGGATTGCAATATTTATGGGAAAGAACGAGAACATATTAATAAACGTAAACAAAGCGAAATAAGGGAAATATGGCAAAGAAAAAGATTTTGAATAGAGATCAACTATACCAAGTAAAAATAATAAAAAACGAAAATTGTAATTAAAAGAGAAGAACAGACGGAAGAACCAGTGACTAAGATTTACCTCCACGAGGCTCAGGTAAAACTAAGGTCGGGGTGCAGCAAAGAAAAGAATAAACTGCATTTAAAGCAATCCAGTTGCCTTGTAATGACACGGTAGATGACAAGACATTTTGTAGAAAACGTGAAGAACACAAACATTTTGTGAGACAGAAAATGTACATAACACCAGAGTTGCCAAGAAATAATAAAAGAGGATAAGTTATAATTAAATTATTGACAAAGGAAAGAGAAAATTGTGAAATAAATTAGGATCACTGAGAAAATGAAGGGGGTACGAGAATAAATATTCTCATCCTACCTCCTCGGCGTAGAACAGATTTGAAAAAATATGTGTCCGTTTGTCAGGGAGTTATTCATCATTGTAAGTGCTTGATTGGTATCAATACTTAAACGTGACAAGCGTGTTCGAGTATGAATTCCCCACAAAATATAATTAGATAAGAGAAGGTAAAACTAAGTACACTACATTAAATTATGTACACGTAGATTCAATATAAAAGGCTCAAGTCATTTAATGTGCGCAGACTGAGAACGAGAAACATACATAACAAGGTACATGAAATAATATACATAGTCATTCAGACATAGATCTCCTAATGATGATTGAAACAGTTAAATGAGTTTAAAACGATTCCTGATAGGACATAAATCAATGAAGATTACTCATATGCAGTACATACATAAAGTCCGTGGAAATCTGAGAAAGTCGCTGAATAATAAAACTTTGCTCGAATAATAATTCGGCGAGTAAATAGTTCTGACGCCGAGTTGAACTTAGTACTGATTTTTAACGTTGATAGTGTACGTGGGCATTGAGAACCCGTACTAGAACGCGATGTCACTCCCGTGAGGAGGAGCGGTAGACTGATGTCACTCGTAGAGAAGCGCGCAGTAGACTGATATTCTAGTTTCTCAATCAACAAGTCTCGTTGCTAGGTTGTATCAGTCGACCAGGTCTCCTTGTAATGATGGGAGTCAAGTTCGTGGGAGTTGGCTTTGGTGACTATTAGTGAATGTCACTATGTAGCGTGTCGCTACAAGTTGTCATATGTATGCATATGTTCATTTAACTGTTTGAATACGCAGGAATCTTTTATGCGGTTCGTACCTTACCGTTACATTAAATGAAAGTTTTTAAAAATTAAAAGAAACGTTTTCAGTGCAAAATATGTAGTAGACAAGACGTTTCCCGATGACAAGGGCCAATAAATAATCAATCAAAATGTAAAAATGACGTAAATTTAATTTTTATCCGAGGAACTTTTCGCACACGACCACTGTCACAGTGTGCCGGAATCCCGTCAGCGAGTGGCGATCGTACTCGCTTTCCCCGATTCCGAGAGACGCGTACACCGCAGCGAACACTCGCAATAAAAGACGCCCGACGAGTGCACCTGTGCGTATGCGGGAGTGAGCGTGGGCGACGCATTGGAAGGGGGTGGGGGAAGATATCAACGCTTATCAGACCGGCATTCCTCACTCCATGACTTCCTCTGTCTTATTAGCGTCGCAGGTTCGCTTCTTTTTCTTCTGAAGAAGAGAAGTCTTGTGAAATGAAAAGAAGAGTAACTCATATTTTCAAAATAAAGCGTACAAATTAAAACCAACAGAAAAAATACAATGAAATTTAAAATATAACAATAATTTTTTTTTTTTGAATTAATTTATCATCAAAGTTTTTCTAACCTCACTTGTCAACATAATTCATCCAGAACCAAAATAAATTTTCAATAATTGAAAACTAGTCTGAAATTAAATTCAAACCAAAAAGTATGAAAAAGAACGACAGAGAGACTGATAGGGCGGCACCCCATTGTTTCTTATTGTTTAATGTCATTTCTTGTTTGTTAATTTTTTCGAAGTTTCAATAATTAGAGAAGTAATATAAAACATCGCATAAAGAACATGTACTTCGTAATACGAGTACAAAAGAGAAATGCGTGAAAGTCGTTATATGACATTACATATTATCTCATGCCCATTCAATTGATTTTTTTTATTAATGTATGTTTTAGGTGTAATAATAGACATTCGTATGTCCCTTCAGTGTGCATTTTCAAACTTCTTTCAACTGATATTTTTTGTATTTATTTTGGTTTCTCTCTCACAACTTTGGCTTCCTACCTTTTCTCTTCGTTTTATCTTTTATGTGGATGGATTTTCCAGAAACGCGAATGATCAGAAGTATGTAATTTGGAAGAAGAAGGTTGACGTAAAATATCAAAGGTTAAAGATTCACGAAATTCCCTATAATGGAAAACCCCTGAATCCGTCTGAAGATTTCAGTCAATATAACATAAAAAGTGCAGTTATATTATTCAATTTAACAGTGAATCCGTAATCTCTTGATCTCGTGATAATTACATGAGAGTACCAACTTACTATATTTTAATGAAGTAAATGGCATTTGTACAACAGTTATCCAGTATTTCGTTTTTAAGGCAATAAACGTAATAATTTAATGATGAACGTGGATTTCGAAGTTATCAGCCTGTCAGACAATTTACACAGTAACGGCATTCTTTGAATCTTTGAGCGATGAGAAGCGTGATCTGGGAGATGCTTAAGAACTTCCCAAAATTCAAATTCAATTTGTACTTAAAAATTAACTGATGAGGAAATAATACCTACTAATACGATCACAATTCTTCTGAAGTCAGGAAGAGAATATTCGTAATGATTTCTTATTGGTGACAATGACGGGAGGGAGGGAGATATTTACCAAAGTTACTTTTTAGAAATAATATATAGCGATTACAAGTAGACTAACATAACTACCTGGTGTTGACCGGGTTTTGAAGAAAATTAAAACTATCATTAATGGACATTAAAAATTTTAGAACAATTCACAAAGAAAACATTTTTAAAATATTTATTTCCATTGTTAAACAAATGTACAAAACATTACATCAAATTTCAAAGACAAATTTGTGCTGAGAATTGATAGTTTACCCTACAGAGGATATTAAAACATCTGTTAACAGATCTGGATGTTTTAGCTCAATTTGTCCGCCGTTGTACGGGGTTCTTATACAATATTCTCAATTCTTTTTTTAATTTCCGTATTTGTCTACTTTCCTGTTATTAAATTAAATCAAATATCACGAGGGAAACACACAGTTCCATGCATGCTAATATGTAAGTAATTACCAATTATTTTAAAATCCAGGTTGAAGGAAAATAACTTAACACCTAATGCTTCATAAACAAAGCGCAGAGCTAAGAGCTCAGAATTCTTGGCTTGCAAGTGGGACATAACGTAAAAGTGAAATGAAAACCAATGCTCTTCTACGATTCGATCATGTAGATTATACTGTCTACCTCACGTTACGCAATTGAACTCTGGCGGGTACATCACAGTCAACGGCCTTGCGGGTGAAGATTCACATCTACTGATTTGTAGCCGATTTTAATTGTTTTTCTACTATCGCAATTCATTAATATTAAGCATACTTTGCATTATAATTGAAATAATCCTTAAGAAAAGTCCTTTGAAATTTCAAATAATCTTATCAATTACTTATTCCTATTCCCATGCCACAGACATTCCAAAAAAATCACTTTTATTGTGTAGATTACTTACTCATGGAATAAACGTTATTGTAAAAAAACTTGCTCACGTACTAACATTTGTTTCAAAATAACTTGGGACGTTGAAGCAATTAAAGAAACTATACATGGTTATTGTTTATTGAAATGAATTTCAAGTTCATAAGTTTTTAATGTGAGTTAGATTTTAACAAAAGATACCAAATTGTTATGATAATACTTCTATAAACTATATCATGTCAATCAATACATGTCACATGTTATAAAACATTAATTTTATTATAATATGAACGAAAATAATACCTATCATCGTACACTGTTGGTGGCCACATAAGTTTTAACTCTGTCTAGTTGGCAGCATTTTCATAGATACCTCAGTCCGTATCTATGTAAACAACGCGTAAATACATGAATGTTATTGAGGTTACTTCCGATCAGCTTCCGATAATGAATCTGTAAACAATGTTATACACAATCTATTCGTTTTATCTCAATAGGCAAAGTGTGTGTTTGGAAAAGTATTCAATCGAAGAATAGCTTTTAGCAATTCATTGAGGAAGAGGACGAGTGGAGGAAGTGGAATGAGAAGAAAAATGTACGAAATATACTTCGTATACGCCATATAAAAATGTACGAAATATAACGACGCCAAAAAAAGACCGTCCATGGTCGTGGAATTAACATTTCTTGCAGACGAAGTTACAATATCATGCATGATGTGTTATATAAAAATTATTACAGTACCTAGTACTTTTCCTTCAACTCATTTTTTGAAAAATATAGTTTTAAAGTAATACCACGAAAAACTGATTTTCATTATTTATACGTACTTCCTTAAAGAGTTTGGAAACAATCGATTTAGAATGAGATTTAAAGTAATTTGAACAAACATAAGATTACGAAGAACTAAATAACACCTAAGTACCAGTAATACCTAGTAATTCTGATACATTCTTAAAAAGAAATAAGCTTTCTACCCCTCCAATTGAGGTATTATGACCACTGATGGGTTCAATCTAATTTATTATTTCTAATATCTTTATACTTGGTAGGCTACTCGCTAGGCTATATGCGTATCAATCATATTTAGTGAGAAGTGGGATCGGCTGGAACGTGAGATGGAATCAGGATCTAAATATAATATTAATAACACAGCTCACACAACAAAAGTAAACATAAATTTAATATAAGAAGTGCTGGAATCTGGAATCCAGCTAACTACAGAAAGCATTTCAATCTACTGCATTCCACACTAACATACTCTACAGTTGAGCTCAACACTACAGGCAGTAAGAGAATAAAACACTACAGGAAAAGAGAAATAAACCGTCAGTGCTTGAAGAGCACATAAAATGATTCTCTGATTTACTGTAAGTAAAGAATCATTTTATTCTTACGCAATCCGCGCAGAAGGCGCGTCTTACGGAGTGTCGAGCTCTCTCGACACTCGTTCTCAAATAAATGAATATTACGCAGCGTGGGCGGCCACCCATGCTCCGGAGTGCACGTCTCCACACGTACACTGCCTGCTCTCTCGACCAACCCCTTGCTCGTTGCCAGAGATCTTTGTTGTTTGAATTTTGTCCTCTGGAAGGGGGGGGGTACGAATCCCATCAAGTTTATTATGTCGTCATGACATGACGACACTTTCCTGGTTGTTTATTGGTTAGTGAAGCTCACGCCACTAGGGTTTGATGCTGATCACCCGAATCCCACGCTTTAAGGAAGACTTCGGAGGGCGGAGGCGGCCAGCAGAAATGGCGAATCGCCTTTGCGCTGCCCAAGATGTTTCTGACTGCAGTCGAAGCCACAGTTGGGGCAGCGAAATACATGAAAGTTTTCCACTGGGGACCGTAACATTAGCCTCCTGTTCGACGAGCAAGCGCCCGGCTTGCTGTAAGAGTAGATCTCTGGTCGTTAATGAACAGTAGTGAGCGGAGACCGACGAAGAACGAGACACCTCATCACTAAATACATCTTGCGTGTAGATCATTGTCCATTGGTACATGGCAAGTTGTAGATTCTGGAAGACGAAGATGTCCAGGAGGACGGTTCAGGTGGTGGCTTCATTACGGAGGCTGGTCCAATGCCAGCCGAGACATCCTTCCATCCTTCCTGATAGGGAGTACCAGTGCGTGGGCGTAGGTCCCAATGGTGTCGGAACAGGCCGTAAATGAAGTGCGCTGGAGCGGCTATAGACCTAGTACCTGACTCTACCACAATCTAGAAAGAAATCACGCTTCAAACGGGCACACAATCAAAAAGCAATGTGAGGATACCATGTAAACTCTATTAGTGAGAAAAATTAGATTGTGGTAATCATCATAAAGAATCATTGTAATAACATCACTGTAATAAAAAATTTACATGTTAATAACCATCATAAAGAATTCATAATAAAATATTTTCAAACATTTAAAGAGAAAAAAAAAACAATACAGAATGATTGAAACGAAAACATCAAAATCCTGTCTTTACTATAATCCAGAACGAAATCAGGTGTAGTTGTGATGCCTACATCAGTTAAAAGCACAAGGTTAAAATTACAAAAACAATATATATATA
>NNCF01128246.1:24749-155768 GCA_002313205.1 Laupala kohalensis
TATATATATATATAAAATATAATATATATATCCAGTTACAGAAATACATCACAATATAAATCAGATACATAAACAAAAATGAATCCAGCAGTGAGTGATTGACCTGTCTACGTACATATTTTAGACTTAAAAATAGTCCAGGTTCTCAGAACAATTGAAAGAATCATTTGACAACGAAAAAAAAAATTCCCTTCACCATTGCCACTGCTATACAGCAAGGAAAAGGCGAATAATTGGTTGGCGTCACAACGGCGAAGCGGTAAGCAAGGCAGGCATATAAAAGGATTGAAAACGATTTACCCGTACTGCATCACAATTATCAATAATTCGTTCCGTGGCACTCCCCCTCGTTGATCCTAAGGTTCATTTTCGTAGATTTGCCAGATTTTGACGAGAGTGGGCGAAGTATTCCAGGCGAACACTAAGTGTTCCTAAGTACACCCACGACTCGCGATAAGGTCGAGAAACCGTTGAAATGAGTCGGCACTCACCGCGGTCAAAAGCGAAAGAGATTACGGCGGACGGAATGCAGCGAAACGAACTGAATTTTTATTGAATCAAGTGTACACGCAGTATACATGCTCGGAGTAGTGGCTCATGACGATATGTCTTAAGAAAATGGAAGAACAAGGATTCCTTCGTTGGCGCTACGAGTCGTAGGAAATCATTAAAAATTATAAGAAATCTTAAAACAAAAATCATAGGAAATCATTAAGAATTATAGGAAATCATCAAGTCATAGACAAATTATTAAGTTGATCCCGAGTGGAGATTTTATAATGTCTGTTTACGATAACAAAGTAAGCGGAGATGAGATGTAGAGTCCTCAGTCACGATACATAATGCTCAAGTGCGGTAAAAGATTTTGGTTTAGGGGTATGTGAAATAAAAGAAAAAGGAGAATGTGGAAGCGGTGGCACCATCACTGGGAAAGCTACTCCCAGTGCGAGGACAGTTGTTAGCGGGAACGATACCTACAATTTCTAAGGGTAACCCAAATTACTACTCGAACGGCAATATGGATGACGAAGGCCGCTACGGTTGCGCAGACCACAGGTTCACCAACATAATCCATACTAAACCCGAGCATACGCTCGCACTGCAGTTAAACAATGATAATAAAAAGACGATCGATCGTCCCTATGGATCCTAAGGGCAACAACAAAAACTAACTGCCCTACTGTGAGTCTCACACAGCTCGAGTCGACGACATAAAACAAATTAAAACCCACACTGCGATTACGCTAAGTGATTAAGACAAAATTTCGACACTTATGACCTGGGACGCACTGATTAGGTCGATAATACGATAGAGGTACCTATCATATTTCAAAAGCGACCAGATTCTATAAAAACAACTTGATTCAATAACAGGCCCTATTTCGAAATGCCGGCTACGGGGGTTCCAGGTCCCCCAGAGGTCACTCGCCTCTACCACTCAACATGTAAACTAAATCATATCATATGATGCGGGTGGCTAGTCCGCTCCTTCCTATACCTTCTTATAGAAACTCCACGAAATCTAAGGGAACCGAGTCCTACCTCAGAAACACAACTACGGATACGGGTTGGCTAGGCCCGATCCTAAAACAGTTAACGATGCGGGTTGGCTAGGCCCGATCCTGTTTAGTAACACAACAAATTATGAGGGGAGCTACATCCTGTCCCAAAATCACAACTAAGAATACGGGTTGGCTAGGTCCGATCACAAAAATAATATAAACTGATTCCCGGGGCTGTTCTCTTTTCTGCGATGCTACGGGATACAACTATTTACGATGTAAAAACTGTCCTCAATGGGGCCACATTCCAACAGGATTTGGGGTAAAAAGAAAAAAGGGCTTGATGCTGATCATCCGAATCCCACGCTTTAAGGAAGACTTCGGAGGACGGAGGCGGTCAGCAGAAATGGCGAATTGCCTTTCCGCTGTCCAAGATGTTTCCGACTGCAGTCGAAGCCATAGTTGGGGCAGCGAAATAAATGAAAGTTTTCCACTGCCTAAGTGGGACCGTAACAATTCAGCAAAGTACAAGTAAATATATTCTGATGCTATACAGGACAAAATTTTAAGTAATTTGGGAACTGTACACATCGAGAGTTAAGAAAGATGTGGCCCAGCGAAAATATCGTAAAACTTGCTTTTTGCTTATACAAAAATTAAAATTTTCCTCTACAAAAATCTAAAATTCAGAAAATTTCGGAAATTTGGCGTATTTCAAATCCAGTATTTAATGATCTACAACTTTAATGATCAAGGTGTTTTGATTTGAGCGCTCTTTGCGAAGTTGGAAACGTTTGAAAATGGCTATTACAACTTTTTCGGTCAAGTTGCTAAAAATTGGTGTTTTTTGATCGACCATGGAGGGCAAACCGCTAGCACGATTCTAATGTGTGAGGTGCTCATTTGACGCAGAATTTAATGCTCTTTAATGTGATGACTTTTCTGTGCGATGCTTTGTTTCCGAGATATAAGCAAGAAACTGAAAAAAGTGCAAAAATTTCGTGGTGTTTAGGCTGCCAAAAGTTTAGCACACCTCCTGAGGTGGTGCAAATTTAGAATTAATGTATTTGTGAGCAAGTAATGGTATTAAAACTATTTTCATCTTTGTCCGAATTTATTCCATTAATCTTCATTTTTTGATCCACTTTAACTGCCCTAAAAGTCATAAATATAACACGATATAGAGTCATAAATATATTGAATCAAAAATGAAAAATCTTGGAATTTTCAAGTGGTAAATGAGACATTTAAATAACATTATGTGCATAAGACAACACATGTTTATGTTATTTTTATTGTTCATTATTATATTTTTATATTTTCGATTAATACTTTACACAGAGTTTTCGCAATAAATAAATTATCGCTTAAATATATTACAATTGGTATTCAATGACTTCGATGTACTATTTTAACTCACAACTTCCCAGTACCTACTGATGGAGGAGGTTTTCCAACGTCAACAGGCTTGTGAAAACTGCGATGTGCAGCAGTGGAGTCGCCTATGGTCACTTATGCCTGTAGGAGGATGTGACCCAGGTTCACCGGATCATGCCAGGTGGAAGTTGCGTACAGACTTGGGAGTCGAGGCGGGTGGTGCAGTGGATAGCACACCTGCGGCCAGAGCTGGTCATCCCGGGTTCGAGTCCCGGTCCGTCGCAATTTTCACCTGTCTGTTGACGTTTCGATATTCTAGATGAAATTTGAAAAAAATTAAAAATAAAATTTGTCTTCTGTTATAACTACAAGTATTCTTTCAAATAAATTTATTCGAAACGAACGATTGTGGCTTTGTCTCGTTTCACTACCGTAATCTCAATTTGCGTGACTTTCTATTTACTTATCTCATTCAGACACCGTGAATTACGACCGTCAAAGAATTTTAGAACTTAACGAATAATTTTAATAGGTTTTAAAGATTTGCAACATTTTTCTTTTGGTAAAGTTCATTTGCAGATAAAGTAAAACAATCGAGAAATCCCCTGAAAGATCGTATTAAATTGCAATTGCAATTCATCGCTAACTATCCTCGCGATGACTCTAAATTTTGAAGTAACACGAAAAGTATGATACCGTTTCTTTTGATTGATATCGTCATGATATTGTTAATAATAGTGTTAACACCTTAATTCACTCTTTCAAAATATTGTCATATGAACTAGAGTCTTACCCTTAAATATCTGGGTGATCGATCTTTTCTCAGATAGAAAATACAACAGTCTTCTGTACGTTCACATCGTCAGTCTCATATGCTACGTGATCGCCTTCCCTTATTGTTCTTTTACAAACCCCTGTCCGCGGTACTAAGGTCCACTTTGTGACTGATATACGTAAATGTCTCATTGTTTTATTTCTATCATTAATTATATCATTGTTTTATTTCTATCGGTTTTATTAAATAAATAAATAAAATTGTTACAAACTGCGTATGACCATGTCCAGGATAGTAAACTAATTTACTCTCCATGACGTGTATCGTTAGTTTGAGAGGTTGGCGATTCTGGCGATCCTAACCAGTGGCGGCGATTAGGTGGAGGGCAGCCGCCACTCCCCACTTTTCTTAAGGAAATATATATATTTTATTTTAACCTACTAAAACAGACAATTGCACAAAAATTAGACCAACCCTGATGTAGTAGTCACCAATTGTCTGTCATTTGATTTAATTCATTATTTAAATAGTACTTAGTGGAAATATGCAGAAAGTCATGTAAATGAAAATTGTCAAAAAAATTTCGCCTCCCCCCACTTTTGATTCCCAATCGCCGCTACTGATTCTAACTAGAGATTGGTGTGGTGGAGTGAACCACATATTTTTACCTTTCTTGTCGAAAAAATGTCACCAGTTCATTATTTATTTGTCGTGGCCTTATTGATTTTAATCTACAGTTCTAATATGCTTGAATAATCACCTTTCGAGGAAATGTATATAGAACATATCACTTTCCTCGAATTCTTTCACTAATTTCGTGCTTTTCTTTTCCTATGTTTAAACATTCCAATCCTGAAACCTAAACTAGGAAGATATGTTCACATACAATTTCTTTCTATAGATCTTTCCCCGAAATATCTTAAGATTCTTGTTTGTCAGTTATACTTTTCTGGATTTTAAATTGAATAGCTCCATTTTTCACGAAAGAATGTCAACTTTGTCGCGTTTAAAACAGAAAAGAGTGGTCATGTTGCAAAATAAAACTAATTGCTTTCCAGTTCCTAATACTAAACGATGTGTAAAGAATGCTTACAAAATGACACAGGATACAATGACTCACGATGTTCGCGTCAGTAGCGAGTATATATAAACCATGGGAGTCCTGGTGTCAGTGTTCATCGCAGAACGAAGCCCTTGAGTGTTGTCGTTTCGCTCCCGCACACGTGGAAATGCTCCTCGATTCGTCGGAAGGTGAACCAGGTAGGACCGTTTATTTAGGAAAATAACATTCTGTATTTAAAATTACTCTTTACGAGTGTCCTTCTAAATATATACTTGAAATTTCCTTCGTTACATGTGCACGTTAGAGAAGATAAGTGAATGCATGTAGACTATGGGAGACAATGAAATTTTTCCCAATAATGTTTTTCTACGTAATTTTGTAAGACACTCCTGGAACCATGTTTTCAATAAATTTGAGAAAATTTCTTCTATAGTAGACGATAGTATTATTTATTAATCAGTTTATTATTATGGTGGTTGTAATTGTTTTGTTAGAAAGTGGGTAACTTCTAAATGGGTAAGATGATTTAGTTCCATAATGGGTTTGGGAAACTATTGAATTATAGAGGACCAAACAAATAAATCATTTAACAAATAAATCGATAACTCCTGAACTCAATAACTTTGAATGAAATACATTTAATAAGATGGCGTAATAGAGAAAAGGTTGATTAAAATCAAGGGTGTAACAATATTTTTGAGTATTAGAGGATATTAAGTAAAATAGATACAAGATCCTCCCCTATCATTGTGATGTCTATCAGGGGCAAGAAGGGGAAACGTGCGAGCGTAACACAAACCCCTAAGTAGACCTCGTCGAGCGGGACAGATTTTTCTCATTCGCCGTGGACTACAGATGGTGATTTCACAAAATACTAGAGTTGTGGTGGTATCACCTCACATCCTTTATTTCAACTAGATATTACGAATTTACAAAAATGTATGTGGAATTTCCACGCGAATTTCTGGATCGGACGTATGATTTACTCCCGGGAAATTTGAATGGCATTCATGCCTATTTTTTATATTTCATTTTGGTTCTTGGGTACTTAGGACGGGAGTTGTCCTTCCCCGTTGATCATGCCATTGAGTTCACTCAGTGGGTGGAATATATCAGATTAGAAATGGAGATTTCCCTCATCCGACATGAATTTCAAATCAATACCCCTGGATTCGCCAGTTATACAAAATCTCACCTCTTTTTCTTCCCCAAAATAATTATTTGATCGTAAGGATAAAATTTGATCGATCAGACCATTAACAAGACTTATTCAAATCCTACATGGGATACTTCTTTTCATCTAGTTCTTTACTGTATTACTTCTTACAAGATTTTTCAAAACAAAAAGTTACTAAAAACATTTTTGTTACAAAATTTTAACTTGGTCCATTTAAGGACTTATTGTCTTTTTTGGTTACAGAGCCTCTTTCCACATACTAGTGCCGAGTGACTATACATGATCTTGGGGAGGCGAGCGTGTTTTTGTGCTCCATACAATCTTTACAGTAAATTTCGCATGCTTATTTTTTGAACTCTCAGTACATGTTGATATTAATTCCTATATGTCATATTCATCTCATTCCTTCGATCTCTAAATAAACTTCTTCCTCTGCATTAATTGATTCAGACGCACGTTCAGAGTAACGCGGCAATGTGGGCGTAAGCAGCGGGCGAATGCGCCGGGCACGCACTGCTCATTAGGCGCGTGCTCTCCGCTCAAAACACTCGAGCCTCCGACGATGGTCTCTCCTTCGAGCATGCTTCGGGAAATACGCTATGAATTAGATTAGGGTCTCCGCAAACAATCTCCTGCGTAGAAACAACGAGTGTTTCTTTACGACACATATACTCATTGTTTCGTCACGAAATCATATCGCTCAGATCGATATTTCGTCGCGAAATTAAGGACTGATATTTTGGTGTTGTGAATCATGCGATGGAAAAGTTGTCACATTCATCAGGGTGGCACGCAGTGTAGATATAAATGCATCTTGGGAATCATTGGGTGCTCTCAGCTAAATTAATTCTCAGCGAAAAATGCTCCCAGTTAGGTTTCAGAATACACTGCAATCTGGCATAGATGAAATAATACTGAGACCAAACAGAAGTCCAAGGTTGCTAAGCGAGTAAAAGGCTGCTAAATCAGTGCAAGCGGTACGACGCTATCGAGTTTTTTTCTTTTTGTAGTAGTTGTAAATGGGAAATGTAGGATGCTATTGAAGCTTATCTACATGGAGATATAAGATTTAGGAGTTGGGTGGTTGGCTATTGTTTGTAGGTGTTAGTACGTGTGCCACTTAACTGGGTTTACCAACAACTTGGCCCACGTGGAGGGGTTAGTAGGAGTAGTTAGTAATAGTTAGAGTTATTGATCCTCGGAGGAGGTGGATAGAGGTAGGAAGGTTTGCTTTTCAGAAGTCACAGCTATATGTGATATTAATGTGAAAAGCTACAAATTTTTTCTGGTCCCACTGGGAATTCAACCCGGGATGACTTGGCGATGAGCTCCTACGCTGTGGAGTTCTTGTCCGCTTAACCCCCGTATATACGTCCTGGTACGTATTGCCATTATTAATCCGTAATACGTAAGTGTATGAGCTAGGAAACCATGATACACTGCAAATGCGCGTTCCAGTTTTATAGTTCGATGCAATCTGTTTGTTGAAAACGAAGCGTCGAAACTGCATCGTTGTTTCCGTCAAAAGAGTGCACCAATTAATAGAGGACCAAAGTTTTTAGGGGCTAGACCCATACGTTATATGAGTACACACGGAGATTCAAATCTCAATTGATTCCAATGGTCTTCATGAACAGAGTGGATTTGTCGAAAGCGTTTTCGACGTTCTTCCCTTTTCCCAGACATTCATTATCATCTCTCTCACTCACACAGTACATCCATTAATCCTCTTTTCTAGGAATATCTAACTATGTGCGTGCGGTATGGATGCTCGTTAGTGCCACTGTGCAGTCTCCCCAAACCGTGAGAAACAAATAAACATAAGAACAAGAACAATAACGAGTGAAGATAAGAAACAATAATAAACTTTAGAGTCAAAAAGCAGTTACACACTGCGTATGTCCACGTGGAGGATAATAAACTAATTTACTCTCCGGAAGCAAGCAAAGGACCATACCATCAATTCCGATCAAGGATCTCAAGGCAGAGGCGGATTTAACATTGCAACACACTCCTAACGATAAAAAATAGGTCGACACGTGTTACAGCATTAACAAGTACCAACAAATATTGTATTTAATAAAACACAGAAAAGTCGTTTCACAAGTACGTATTATTATCAAACTATAAATCATTCGGAAAGTATTGTTGACAGTTCGTAACTATTAAATAACACTAAATTCGCTAAAAATTATGTCAACTGATGCCGCCCCTAGGCAAGAGCTTAGTGAAACTCTATTTAAAAAATCCACCTCTACCTGAAAGAAAACTGGAGAAAAAACCCGGGTCAGGGTGGGGCTACAGAATTAATGTACACAACCGTGCCAGGGTTGAGTACATATACAACTAAATTTATATGAATAAAAAGACACAATAGAAGCATGCAGGAAAACAGTTTTGAAATTGTTGTCAGATATATAGAAAGTACTACAACAATGGCGTGATAAAATACAAGACGACTATATGTATGTATGTATGTATGTATGACCAAGCTGTACAAATTTAAGAGGCATATCACTTCTTTCAGTGCCAGGAAAGATTTTGTCAAGGATTCTATACAACCGTCTAGTGTCATTGGCAGATAAACTACTCCGTGACGGACAATCTGGTTTTAGAAAAGAACGCTCTACAATAGACATGATTTTCTCAACAAGACAACTCGTTGAAAAGACCATAGAGCTGAATACCACCCTATGCATTGCCTTTATCGACATTTCAAAGGCATTTGACTCTGTAAATCGAGACCACCTTTACAAAGTTCTAGAACAAATGAAATGTCCCCTAACTACTCTATCAATCCTTAAAAGTCTACATGATCAGACCAGTGCAAACGTCAGGGTGGATGGAGACTTCTCAGATCCATTCCTAGTCACAACTGGCGTTAAACAACGCTGTGTTCTGGCACCACTTCTCTTTCTTCTGTATATTCACACCATAATGCACAATACAATGTCCCGATCAATCATCGGCATAAACATCTGCCATCGAAGTGATTCAAATCTATTCTGCAAGCGAAATCTCAAAGCCAAAACCAAAGTAAGTCACAGAAAAATTCAAGAATTGATGTTTGCGGATGATTGTGCCCTCATTGCAAGCACAGCTGAAGATTTACAAATACTTCTAAATACATTCGTAAAAGCAGCAGATGAATTTGGATTAAAAGTGAATATACAGAAGACAGAGATAATGTTTGTAAATTGTCAACCTCAAAATATATATGGATGAAGAGTCATTAAAAGTAGTCGATAATTTCAAGTACCTAGGAAGTTACATCAACAATAGGGGAATTATGAAAAAAGAAATTGAGAATAGAATAAATGCAGCGAGTACAGCATTTGGAAAGCTGTATCATAGAGTTTGGAAGTCACATAATCTGAGTTTAACAACAAAATTATCCATGTATGAGACGGTAGTTATCAGTACTCTTCTCTACTCAGCAGAATGTTGGACTACATTAAAAGAACACCTCAACAAACTGAACAGTTTCCATATGCGTTGCTTGCGAACCATACTCAAGATCAGTTGGAGAGAATATATTCCCAATGAGATTATACTAGAGCGAGCGAACATATTGAATATTGAAGACCTTGTCCAAACCAGGCGCCTCCGCTGGCTAGGCCATGTCACTTGGATGCAGGAGGATCGCCTGCCGCATAAAATAGCTTTCTGCGAACTTAAAACTGGACAAAGAGCTCGTTGTAAGGCTAAACGAAGATGGACTGACGCTGTGAAGCAAGATTTGAAACAGTTGGGTATTAGTAAAACTACTTGGAGAGAAACTGCTGCTAACAGGGAAAAATGGAGAAGTGCTGTGAAAGGACTAATACAAAGCAACCACAACAGAAACGTAGAAAAGGCCAAAACCAACAGAGTAGAGAAACACAATATTGAAGAGAACTTTGAATGGAGCTGTCCACTCTGCTCCTTCAAAAGACANAAGGCAATACGTAATGTCTCACATAACTCAAAAACATCCTATAACAGAACCTGTGGACACTTTAGATGATCCATTGACATGCAGACATTGCCAACAAACAACAAGGAGTAAAGCTGGGATGACAAGCCGTCTTCGCCATAAACACCCAGATATCCCACAAGACATCAGCAGGAAACCTATCAAGACCCTACTCCTGCCAGCTTCCTGTAATAATATCACACCTACGCAAGATACGCTTTCTTCAGCATCTCTACCAAACCCAACACCTCCATCTCCACCAGACTCAACACACCCCGACAATTTGACTTGCCCTGCCTGCAGCCGCAAATGTAAAAACAAGGACGGATTGAAGGCACATATGAGAAACAAGGAATGCAAAAGACAATTGGAGAGTGGTATCATTGGACATGATGGACGCCGATAATCATCATGTATGTATGAATGTATGTATGTATGTCGTTTCGGCCAGCTAAGGACCACGAATGACGAGTGCCAGTAAGGCTCAGTTTTTGAGTGAGTTTACTCACTAGATACATCGTGAATTTTACCGAGATCGCCTAGATAGGATCCAGATTTCTGTATCCGATTATTACAACTGCGGTTGTTAGTCGCAGAGGGCGTTTGTTAGTTACAGAGGGTGAACTTTTCATACATCGCAGCTATTTACACTGAGACATGGAAATGAAAAGCTACAAATTTTATCATGCCCCACCTGAGAATTGAACACCGGATGACTTGGCGACGAGCGATCACGTTGAGACCGTAGTCACGGAGGGGAATACAAGACGGTTTTAATTTTTAATAAAATCAATAAATTCTTCTGCAGTGTAGAAGTACTGGTTCAGTAGGTAGCTTTTAACCGCGGATTTCAAGAGATTCAATTTAATAATATATTTTATATTTTTGGGCAGGGAATTATATAGAACGATTCCCGAATGATATGATCATTTTTGGCAAAGTGCGGTTGACACTCTAGGGCGATGAATATTATTACTATTGCGAGTATTGTTTTCGTGTACGAGACTGTTTCGTATGAAGCAAGGGTGGCACTTCAGTAATTCGATCTTAACAAACACGACCGTTTCATAAATATAAATGCAGGGAAGTGTTAAGATATTTAATTCCTTGAATAAAGGTTTACAAGAGTTTCGGGGGTGAGATTTACAAATTATCTGAACTATCTTCTTCTGGATTCTGAAAGTTTGAATACCCTGACCGGAATTACCCCAGAAGGTAATGCCTTAACGTAAATGGGAGTAAACATTTGCAAAATATACGCAATGGGAAATATGTGGACTAACACCATTAAGGTCAACGCGACAATTCCATTAGAGATTGTCTTGAATATGGAGACCTAAAAGCTTTGAATTAGTAACAGATTTTAATTGTGTTTCGTTTAACGAAAGGGAAACCTGGGGAAAAGATTTTGTAATACTATTGTGAAATGACATAGACGTTGTATTGCCAGTGTTTACAATGAGGCGATTTGCATGGAACCAAGCCGAGAGGTTAGAAAAAGTTTTTGATCGTTGGCGTGTTTACATAGAAAATTAGTGTCATCAGTAAAAATAACCATTTCGCAATCTGACGTGGAAGACGACATGTTGTTCACATACAACAAAAAGAGTATGGGGCCGAGAATTGAACTTTGGGGAACTCTGCTAGTAAGTGGCTTTGTTTCTGGAAGGCGATACTGAAGTACTATAGAATACAGTTCTTTTAATAGATATGGTAATACCCAAAATGAATAATTTGTTCTTTGTAATTAAACTCAAAATTATCAGGAACTTACCGAAGAATCTAGAATCACTCGGAGATTAAACTATATGAAAATGTGTGATAATTTTCGGTCAGATGAAAACAACGACAAGCCGAAAATCGAACTCGGAACTCCTTCATGATCGCTGGGATGTTACACCACCCGTTCCCTTTTCACTATCGTACACCATTTCCACCGATACCTCTATGTATGGATAGATGAAAATAGTTATGGCTCTGTCATCCCCAAATCACTAAGAATAGAACTCGAAGCATTAACAAGAATAATTATGAGCTACTCCAACACAGCTCATACTGTTGACTCCCGTGCTCTAGGTTCAAAGTCTTTTTTATCATTTTAATCGAAAGTGAAGAAAAAAATTAACTATGATTAATAATTATAATTACTTTCATCAATTTTCACCTCTAAAGGTGTGTAAGTTTTGACAGTTTGACAACGTTCAATTTACTTAGGATGGAATACGCTAAAGAAATTAACTTCTCTCTTAGATACGTTATCATTCTTCTAACGATCCGTCTCTTCTTTCTTATGAAAGTTGCAATATGTCTCAGTTAGTACCATCATTAACCTTCGTCGGGACCATTAATTGGTTCATTATAATGGACCACATTGTACGGTAAGCTGATATTCTTAATTATTGAATGTGTGTTACTGAAATATGCTCGTGGTAACTTCAATGAGCGTAGAAAATGAATTGATTACGTTGATTATTTCATAGCTCAACGATTCACCAATTTTTTAGAACCAGATTCATATATTTTATGATAAATATGCTCTTTGATTGGCTGCATGTGTGTTGAGATGGTAGTCTTATATAATAAAATGGTATAATTTATTACTATTTTACTTTAAACCAAGTTTTTTCGACTGCGTGGTCGTTATCATTAGGTTGGAAAGATATCCAAGATATCCAAAATAATAATATAAATGGATATAAATCATACTGAATCTTTGCTATGAAGCTCCAGTCGGAACAAAATTACGTGAAATAGTCTTTCGTCGTTTTGGTTATTTTGCTTTGTGAATTGTTACTCTCTGGTCAGGTGATTTGTGTGGTCAAGAATTGATTTACGTAATTAACCCATGTCGCGTCCCTCGTGTGCATGGAAAGGCCTAAGGACATCAAGATAGTTGATTACATCGCTTAGCGATTTGTTACATGGCACTTGTCACAATGTGATCTGATTTTTCATGGAAATAACACCCAGTTACGGAGAACAGCAGACACCAAAATATGCATTTATTCCATTTTTTTCCAATTCTGAAGGAATCCAATCTGAGTAAAGTTACATAGAATTATCATTCGCTTAAGATTACTCTTCCAGATAATATTAATGCAAATCATACAAATTCTAATGATCATTTTTGTTTATATTTTATTTACTTATTATTTTCGTTTTTTTTAAATAATAGTAACTAGTAACAACTGTCTAATTTACGACATCAAAAGTAGAATGTGAAAAAATTAAATTGAAGACTCGAGAGAGCATACAAGCTGCATACCCCCACCCCCCACCGTTAGCATTATAGCATGTCTGCCCATGATAGAGCTATAAAAACTAGTACAGCTTTGAGGTGATATTATTTAAATATTACCCTAGTGATCCGTGGTGTAGTCGTCTTCTATCTCTGGTGACGATGGTTCAAACCCTGTCTGATCCAAGTAGAATTCGCAGTGATCGAAAGAGACGCTTTCGCGACAGGTTTTCATGGGGTTCTTCAGTTTCCTCTATCATTCCACCTTAACACTCACTCATTAAGGCCCTATGTTGGCCTGGCCATCACGATCATTATCGCACCATCAGACAACCACCTTAGGATTGCAGCGAAGCTATACAGCTGCGTAACTGACGTAATGCAGTCAATAATATTCGGCGAGGAGTTAAGGCGATATATAAATTAAATATTACCCCAGAAAGGACAAAACTTTATTAGACAAGCTGATAGATAATACAAACTTAGTCTTCCGCGGCCGGAGACTTTGGACAGACATCACAGGACCCGGGAGATTGATCGTTCTGCTTCCCCCGACCAGCTCATCTTACTACCTCCACCACAACTTAACAACACACTTTAACCTCTCCATCAACGCACGCGTAAAGTAAAATTCTTGTAGTACGAACTGTAGTATTTGTAGTACGGTCATAGAGTTTCAATTTCATTCCGGAGGGAGGGATGGAAATCGATACCAGATGATGATACATTTAGTCTTTGAATTAAATAAAAATCGTTTGAGCCATTCCTAAGAAAAAATAAGTATATGCGAGATAAATTTTATAATTTTTTATTGTAATATTTGTAAATGGGAAATGTAGCGTGTTATTGTAGCTTATCTACTTGGAGCGGTAGGAGGTAGGACTCGGGTGGTAGGCTATTGTTAGTAGGTGGGTCGCTTAGCTGAGTTAACCAATAACTTTGTCCACGTGGAGGGCTTAGTAGAAGTTGTTAGTAAGAGTTAGAGTTATTGATACTAGGGAGGGCTGGATAGAGGAAGGAGGTTCGCTTTTCAGTAGTTCACTGTTATATGAAATGGGACATTAATGTGAAACGCTACAAATTTTTTCCTGGCCCCACCGTGAATTGAGTTACACTTCTCCCGGAGTTATTGCGCCGGCTGCCGCCAGCCTGTCCCCCGTCTTGAGGGGGCCTGCTTAGCAGTAGCAGCGCTTACTATCTCTGCCCTCCCTCCGCCTCTTATCTGCTGCGTATCCCGCTCCCGTCGCCGTCCCGACGCGTGTGCTGCACTCACGCACTCCGACGCGCACGACGCTTTTGTTCCGCTGCTCGTGATTCTATGCTCGGAACCGGCACGCTTCTCTGCGCCGCGGAGGCGGAGCTGCTTTGCAGATTATATTTGTACTTTCCTGTTACGACGAGTGAGGGCATGGGAGTTTGAGGAATTACCTTCGAAGAATAGGAATATTTGAGGATGAAACTTGTGTGTGTTAGAAAGGTGAGGGAACAGCAGCTCGTATATAGGTCTATTCTGAAAGATGGGCCCAATTAGGAAGATTTATATTTTTATAAGTCCTGTCTCGGGTCCTGATCCTCCCCCATCTTGGCCCGGATTTCTTTCCGGTTTTCCTTCGGGTACAGAACTTTTTTTTATACAGGTTCTATAGGGTGGCGTCTATCGAAATTTTCAATTTATTTTAAGTTTTGACTTATAAACTATATTTTCCGAATAATCTACAGTTTGATAATAACTTTTTTATTAAACACAAATTTGTTGGAGTACTGTTAATATTATAACACGAACCGAACTATTTTTATTCATATCTCAGGAGTGCGCTGGAATGTTAACCCCTGCTCTGCCTTAGGCCTCTTGATCGGAATTGACGGGATGACCCCTTGCTTGCTTCAGGAGAGTAAATTAGTTTATTGTCCACCACATTGTCGTACGCTGCTTTTGACAATATATTTATTTACTTCTTAAATATGAATTAATATTAACAACCTTCATTCAGATGGAAAGAATAAACTTGAAAGCTCACAAACGTAGGTTATAAATGTTGAATGCACTCCCCTTCTGCTGCATGGCAAACATCTAAGAGTATCCGAATTCGTCCCACACGAGAAGGAGCATCTTTTGTGTCAGAGTTCACCGCTGTTGTGATACGTTTCCGCAGGTCGGCCAGTTGTCGGTAGAGGTGGAAAGTTAACTTTACGAAGCATACAAAGACCCACAAGAAAAATTTATATGGTGTGAGATCAGGAGATCTCGGAGTGCAGATGTTAAGAGTCAGGTCGCAATTTCCTATGAGACCTATTCATCGTCGAGGATTTGTTCCAAAATGCACGGACATCAAGGCGCCAATGGGGCGGAGCTCCATCCCGTTGAAAAATGAAGTCTTGTGGGTCTTTAGTTAGTTAATAAAAATATCATCCAAATTGGGTCCATCTTTTAGAATCCATAAATCATGTAATATGGGTATGTGAACTATATGGGACAAAACAGATATTTTAAGCAGTTATAAAAATTTTGAAATGTTTTACGGAATAGGGAGTATTTAATACAAAGTAGAGAAAGATTTGACATCTACCAGAAATAGGTAATAAAGATTGATACTATAAAGGATGTATTGTCTGAATAGTAGATACATAATCCAGAAGATTATTAGTGCTTAAGAAGAATGGAAAAATGTGATCCTTGTTACGACGCACGTTGAAGACAAGGAAACCTTTGTGTGGTAAATGAATAAAGAAAAAGAGTGAATATAATTGCCCCGCTAACAGTTTCGAGATTTACTCCAAATTACTCAAACTCTTGGCGTAAACGACTTTCTTTGTAATTTCTCATTGTGTTTCTCCCATTATTATCTCTTTTTAATTTTCCTCCCATCTCTTACGCTTCTAATTACCTTAGTTTATCTATTCTTTTTCCCTTTCTCATTCCTCTTTCTTCATGCCCTTTTTCCCTATATCCTCATATTCCCTCCTTTCTTTTTGTCCTTAATTCCTATTATTTTATCTATCTTTCATTACCCTTGTGCTAACGAGAAGAAAAACTAGTTACGTTTTGTATCTGTGGAATAAGAAATGAAAACTAACTCATATATTATTTGTATTTACATTTATCTCCGGTATACACGCGGGTAGACCAACGTTTCGCAGACAAGCTTGGAAAATCTTACTTTGAAGAGTTTGATAATTTCATAATTCTGAAATAGATGTGACAAATATGAATCAATTGAATAACGGTATTTTCAATTGATCTAGTAAAGAAATGAAAATTTTATCATGTTACCTTAAATAATCATTAAACCCAAATTAATTGAATTGACATGGTTATGCCGGGTGTTACAAAAACTGAAACCTGATAAATCTCTTAGATTTTCATTAATTATTCTGTCAATCTTAATGCATACGTCGTCGTAAGAAAAAAGACAACCATGGCATGGATATCTGATTCAGAGACTGAATTGTTAAGACTAATAAATATCCGTCCATAACCCTGAAGGGTATTTAAAATATTTTAACGCAACTCTCCACTATCTCTAAGACCGGTTATGTTACGATGTAACCAGTTTCTCCTTCTAGGTTATGAGAGTCATTGGCACACAAACCGCATTGCGATACTAATAATGCCAGTGCGCTATCTGCACTTTCTTTCCAAATATTTCATTCTAAATATTTCTGATTACAATTATTTTTACTGGTCTATATTGTTGGTATTTTTGTAACCAGCCCTGAAGCCCTTTAGAGGACGAATAATATTTCTGTTTGAAGAAATATACAATAGACCATATTCTTCTTCTAGATATTATTACTTTCAACGTCATTACATTTCAAAATTCAAACTGTAATTTAAAATAGTGCATAATTTCCGGGTAAAAATTCTAAATCGCTAGTAGTTAAAATATTTTGTGTTTATGAACCTCGAATTGTTTTTATCGTTATGAACTGCTCCTGAACTCTTTATTAATATCAATAATAATATCAACATCTATAACTCGGAACTCTCCACCAATTTCGTAAGCTTGAAACAAATAATACATATTAAATCGTCGCACTCTCAAAGAATGATAAAAATTATTAGTGTAACCTTATAATCGTATTCATTTCATATGTGACATGTAGCCAACATAAAAACAAGCATACCAATCATCCATTTCGTAATTTTTATACACGGGATACATATTACTTACATAATATACAAAATGAGTTATAAAAGGACAAACTTCAAGGGGTCTTCCTGTCAGAATAAGAAATGAAAAAGTTCATGTAACGTATGTCCCGTAATGTGTTGTCCGCGATAAGGTAATAAGTATTAATATGTTACATATTACATTGTATTAATTGTTTACATATTAAAAAAGACGACCAAAGTGATCACCTTGACACAGGCCTAAAAAATCCGCTTAATTTTTACTTGTCGGGGGCATCTGAAAAGTTATGTGGACGCCCTTGAGTAGGGTATCCGTGAATCTCATGACGCTATTCGTCTACTCCCTTGAGACATTAAAAAAAGGAAGGCATTCCATTATGCGACGTTTTAACGCTTGCACCGCAAACCATGGTGACCACTTTGAAACTCTTTTACAATTAATACAGTGTAACGTAATGTATAAGTTCTAATTGATTTACTGTGGACTAACCGTTTCTTTCCGTACGTTAACATTAACTTTGTTTGTTCCTTTTGCTGTCAGGAATCCTTTCTAAAGTTACTTTATTTATTTTATGGTTTTTGGCGAGGCTCAGACCACGAGGCCTGCTGTTCCACCTAACCGTTCGACTTGGATAAGGGAATTGGGAAGGAGAGATGTTGGGTTGCCAAGGAACTTATGGTACCGATCCAACATTTGTCTGAAGTAGGTAAGGCTGAAAACCCCAGCTGAAAACCTCACCTAGTTCGGCCAAGCAGGGTTAGAACCCACGCTCTACCGCTCAGCGGGGTCGTGTAAGCTACCACTACCAGTAGACCAGCGCTGTCGGTTAGACCCCTTACTTAAAATTCAGCTCTTATAAATGTTTACTTGCGCATAATGTATACATGATTGATGAATACGCGCACTTTGGTATCAACTTGACCATCACGTTTCCATCACTCCGATGTTGAGAGAAGAAGCACGTACCATCCCATTCACTCTTCTGTTGACAACTGCCCCGTCGGTCTGGAACGATGAAACAAAGTTGTACTGTTTTTTCCATATTCGTGCTTCAAGACCCCAATTAAATAACAGGACATCTTCTACCAGCCTTCAGCGCAGTGCTCCACAAATGTGACAGTGGACTACACGGATGGTTATCTATAGAACATTTAGTGTATGGGATTTTATTATAACGGTTGTGATTTTTTGTGATTAGTGGACAAACATGGTTCGTCTTAAGATCACCGAAAACTACGGTGAAATTATTATGGAAGGAAACATTGTGACTGTGGAGAGACGGCAAACATTTTCTGACATCCCCGGTATTTACGGTAAGTACGAAACCAAACCCGCACATTACTTTCCGTTTCATCTGTGTTTGTGTATTAGGAGCGAGTGACGAGAAATAAAAGAAAGGTATTATTTACGGCATAATCTTATCCCACTCACGTTTCAGAGCCTATCATTAATCTCAAGATTGAATGATTTCTTTTGAGTTGATAAAACTTGATCCAACTCTTTTCGCTTCACTTGACATAAGCAGAATTTTATTTTATTATTATTTAATCCTTGGGAAAGAGTCGTAGAACCGTTGAGGCAAGATTCAAAAACTTACACGACACTTTCCTCAAGAAAAAAAATGACTATAACTCTTTGTGGCTCAATAACATTTTTCGAATTTACTTGTAGAAGGTTCATGAACAGTGGGCGCACGGAATCATTATCTGCAGCGTACGAGAACTTGGCCTGTGGGAGTACTGCTTTTGACTTGTATTGTAGTGTCCATACTCGCAGTCTGAGAGATCGTTTTGGAGGATAATAAGATGAAAACAATTACGAAAGTAAATAAAATGTAAATTATATAAACTACTCATATATATGTTTAAACCAGTTTAGTTCCGTCACTCGCGTTAGATTTTTAATTTTGTACGTAAATATTATTTTTCAAACCCGAATGATAACTATTGAAAATCGTTTTCGTAAACAATAGTCAAAACTATTGTGAATAATCCACATATAATAAACAAAACAATGAACTTGATCATAGAGAGATGATGCCAACAATAAATGGCCATGCATGCCAATTGAATGCGCCCAGGGAAACGAAGATTGGCAATATGTTATTCGAGAACTTGCACGATACTAATTAAATGTTATATGTATACTACTTTTTTGATTCATCTGCTAGTATCTCGGTACTTAAGTACATTATCAACCTTCTTGAGTGCGTGTTGTTTGTTGATTTTCCAATGCTGGAGGTTTTACCTGAACCCAAGCCCGACATTCAAATTTATATTTTATGTCTACTTCAGTTTCGTGACTAGTTACGCGTCTCATGAAATGAAATGACAGATCGTCTCTGTAAATTTCACAACTACAAAGAACGAATTTTGAGATTTTAGTAATACATCGATTCCGCTTGTTGTACACATCCTATACGCCATGATTTTCTACCGCATGTAGGTAAACCCTTGAGTACCGTCCTTTGCTTACTGCGTTGAATATGAGGAAAAAAAATTAAATTTAATGTACTTATTAAAAAATATAAATAGTATGTTTTATTCTTCAAATCATATTAATGATAATAAACGATTGGATAATATAGCAATTTACCATGTAATTATTCCTATCAATTAATGTGAAGTAATGTCAGAAAAATCAGGACCTGCTCTTATTCTCGCGTTCCAAAATCCGGCCGTGGTGTCCTATCCACATGTCTCTGAGAGCCGCGGGCACCGCTCGGGAAATGAGTCAGTTTGCAGTGCGTAGTCATCGGGAGCGAGTGCTATGCATTGCATCAGCTTAACACATTCCACAAATCATATATCCATTTTTTCCATTTATTTTCTTTCTTCTCGCGTTCCCATCCCATGACTTTCTGCGACATGTTCAGTATATTTTCTTCCACCTCTAGCTTTTTAGACCTGTTTTAATTCTGTAGATCTCGGCTACATATTCCTAAAAACATCGATACCGTTGCGTAGTATTTATCATTCCTAGTCCTATCCGACATACATTGTTAGTTGTTCTCATCTTCCGCATGTACAGTACTGGAAACTAAAATCGGCCCGCGAAAATATTCTAAGTCCCGCGCTCTTAGCAGTGTGGATTTGAATTTTTTGAGAGTCGATTTTAGTTTCCAGTACTGTACCTTGCCATAGCAGTCCAATGTAGGTGTGCGCCTAGCGTAAATACCACGGACTGGCGACTCCGCGGCGTGAAATATATCTTTGCAAACCAATAGTTTCTTATGTTATGAAACGAATGTTCTTGGGTTAGCGAGTAGCCCAGGAGGTCAGCTCATTTCCGGTTCATGTTTGACGTCATTTGATATTATCTCACGGCCTACTGAATACAAAGGCCCATAAGTGATGTGTACGACGTCACGAAAGCCGTGGCTAGTCACTACTTGCACTGGGAAGCGTTGGCTGACTATCAACGTCTGCATGGCTGTAACGTAAACTACAAGATTGGCAACGGCGAGGATGGTGAAGCCATGATTTATGCTTAGTCGCCACGTTGTCTTCACCAGGTTCACGTTTGTTTCGAATGTTAAATAGGGAAACCAAGGAGTATACTACTCAATATCTTAATCTCTCCTAAGTTGACTTCGAGAGATTCGCAACTAAGGATGTGATAGCAAGATGGAGTCACCCGCAAAATTATTCAATTTGCCTGGCTTCACTTCTGTCTAGGTAAAAACATAGGCGACTCTAGTAGTAAATATTAGTGTTCTTTATAGGTTAGAGAAGCGACAACTCGAACAAAATTCCTAGGACGACTTATCTAATAGGCACATACCGTGAACAAAATGACCGCCCTTTGTTATTGTTTACGTTGCTTTCTCTCTGCAATGTGAACAAAATGGCTGCCACCTAACAGGACCCAATCAGATGACGCGACGTCCATGTCGTTTCTCTCCTCTATAAAGAACATATATCTGTGACTAATTGTGGTGTAGTCCAGGTGTAGTCCGCAAAATTTTCGTCGCAATGCGTCGGAGTCGGTTCTCCTCTATCTAGTGGGCAATGAAATATCTTGGCTGACGAGTGATAGACTTCCGAACGCGAAAAAACCGTACGTGACGGACATGACGTGACAAGTGAAGCATAAAACCCGGTCATTTCGCCTTGGTATCGTCCGACACCATGCATGAAAAAAGGTTTGTTAAGCTCTTTTATGTGGATAGTCGTAGAGAGCACATCGGACACATGACGAGACACATGCCTTTCAAGGACTCCGCTTCCTGCTTGCATCTCGATGCGTCTTTATTACCGCTGCTGTACCGTCGTATATTCGTCTTACTCAACAATCCTTTGTTCACGTTCTTATCCACGTAGAGATGTTCACGCATAAAGCAAAACAATTCGTCGCTACTGACTTTTTGACGAGTACATTCCGTAATGGGTTTCTTGGAGGACTCATCGATGACAAACGAAAAAACGTACTCTGCTTTATAGTTTGTTACTTCTAACAAAAATGGACAAAGGGTTTTTCCACGTTAATAATTTGTCAGTATTGAATACATTTGATCACTACATTACTTAGTATAAAACGAATATAAACGTAGTATAAATGTATTGAGTACATTTAATCACTACATTACGTAGTATCCCGCCGCTCGTGTCTCAGGAATTTAAGATAGTTGATTTCCGGATTTCACTAATATACAAAGTATTTTACGAGTAAGGTTAGGGATTAATATTTTTATATTTTGTGTAAGATGGCAATAAGGTGAGCTATGTAGAATATCGATGTCGGAAAACAGTTGAAGGGGGAGGTATAGCTCTAAAAAACATTCGAGAGAGCATACCTTAGTCCACAAAGCTTAACTTAAATTATCGAAATAAAGAGATGTGTCAAAAAACATAAATTAATGAAGTAAATTTGGTGGGAACGTACAAATCCCTTTCAAATTAAATGCGTTTTTTGACGTCTTTAAATCGCAAAAATTGAATGAATAGTTCAGATATCTACTCTTATTGCCACCGCTGCAATATATAAAGAAATTTTCAAAACTATCTTTTAATGAAATTTAAGACATTGCCGAACAAAACTAACCAATAGACGCCGTCACAAAACTATCCAATAGACGGATAGTTAAACAGAAGCTCACAACAACGACTCTAGTGCAAAATGGAGGAGTGTCGTTAGCGTATGTATTACTACACAATAAACAATACAGACCCACCATGTAACAAATAAGAGAACCATTGAGAGAAAAAATTACTTTTGATACACTTTCCTGAAAGTAGTTTGGTGTGTCATTGTAATTAATTAATCACTAAAATAATTCCAGTTTTTATTCAGGCTATTTTATTGTTCTTTATTTATTATAGCACTATTGTTTACCGTTTTATTTTATTCCAATTCTATTTTCTAATCGGACAGTTTTCGTCTACCCTTCACTCCTTCATATCTGTTTTCCGATAATGAGTGGTATAAATTCCCTCATAGGATATGCATTTATCATCTATTCTGCTGTAAATGTTATATAAAAACCTGTTCTTTTAAGATTTTTGTCTCTGCAGTAACAAAACTTACATAACCAAGGTCAAGTAAATTTACTTCAGCGAAGATCATACTTCCAAGAATTGAAACACTGCCGAAGTTACTCCAGCAGACGTAGAAAAACCTCCAGATTTTTCGATTCTTGTGTATTCGACAGAAACATAAACGTAAATTATGGATTTAAAATATAAGAAGTTTTGTGAAAGGACCTCATTGAATTTCTTGCGTTTAACCTCAGCTCAAAACTCCGCAACGGGAAAAGACTTAGAATATTTTCATTTTATTTTAGTACATCGCTTATTTCAATGTTATCTACTAAACTTTGATGTTACTTATGAACTCGACATATTTTCTCTTGTTCTAATTTTGTTATTTTTTTTTCTTTTCTTTACATTTTTTCATGTGTCAAAGTAAGCAAAATAAGTTTTGGGTCAAATATTAAAAGGATGTGGAGAATATCAGTAAAACATCCAGATTAATCCTACGGACTCGAAGTAAAGCCTCTTATCGACTAACATTATGTATTTTCAGAGAACAAAACTAATTTTTCGTAACCACCTTTTAAACACGAATCATTCGGGGAAGCCTTGATGGAGATGCGGACTGCGAGAGAACGCATACTTCGCGTGATCTCTCTCCTGCGAGCACGTGGTGTGGACCTGGTTGTCTGCGCCCGTCGCTTTCCCTTTGCTGACTGTCATATTGACACTCGTGGCCTCATTCGCGAGGAATTACTTTGCAACGATGGTGGCTTCGTTCATATGACGCTGCAGATGAGCATATAATTCTGCACAAAATAATGTTACAATAAGCAGGTTACTTCGATCTAAGTGTGTTGGTGATGAGAATAGGGAGGAGTAAGTTATACGTAACCAGCAGAACTACCTGGCGTTGCCCGGAATTTAAAAATAAACTTAAAACAATCATTATTTAACATTTAAAATTTAAAAAATATAACTCGCAGCCAACTTTTTATCTTATCTAGGAACTTTTGCTGAAATTTTTGAATCCTCCTCTGCCTTAGGGCCCTTGATCGGAATTGATGGGATGGTCCCTTGCTTGCTTCCGGAGACGAAATTAGTTTATTGTCCTCCGCGTGGTCATACGCAGTTGGTAACTCCTTTTTTGACAATAAATTTATTATTTATTTATTTATTCACAAATAAACATTACACAATTAATATTTTGCATTGTTAAACAATTATAGAAAAAAATTACGTCAATATTGAAAGAAAAAATGTTACTGAGAATTGATATAATCTTTCCTACAGGGGTATTAAAACATCTATCATAAGGTCTCGATGCCCGGTGTTGCCTGGGGTTCTTATATAATCTTCTAAATTCATATACTAGTTTCCATACTTCTCTACATTCGTGGTATTGAATTTTCACTTTTGTTAATTTCAAAAATTAAATTCCACTTAGAAACCCTACTAAAATACACAGTTTTCAGTATTGTATTGTTAATATGTACGTAATTACAAATTACTTAAAAATCCAGGGTGAAAGAACACACACATTACACAGAAATAAACAAAGCTCATGGTTGAGACCTCTGAATTTTTTATTCTCATTTCACTTTTAGTTTATGTACTTGAAAACAATGTTCTTCACAGCCCTATTTATAATTCCGCTTCTACGATTTGCTCGCGTAGATTATACGTTCAATAGCGTCACCAAACGCAATCGAACTCTGTTGGACACATTAATACGCTTCGTAGTCAACAGTGATGCGAGTGAAGATTCACGTCTTCTGATTAGCAGTCGATATGAATTGTTTCTCTGCTCTTTCAATTCAGCAATATTAACCATACTTTGCATTTTACTTGAAATAACCCTAAATAAGGGTCCTTCGAAATTACAAATAATTTCGTTGATTTTTTTATATCCATGAAACACACATTCCAAATAATTCACTTTAATTAGTGCAGTTTTGGCGAAAATTATGAACTTAAAATAATTGTCAACTGTAATTTATTCGATTTATCGCTTCATTGAAGATATATGAATAAAGGTTTTCAGTTTTTTTCGATCGTTTATACAAGGACACATTTGTTAGTTTTATTCTTTTAAAGAAATTCCAAAATCGCCAATAGAAATGTTCTCCAAAGAATATGAGAAGGTCCTAATAACGCGGTGGAAATCATGTGAAGAGGGATTTCACTTGATGTCCTCTCCTGACGTATGGTAAGTAGGGGGTAAGCCGCCACATAAGTAATTACAACAAAATTTGACAATTTTAGTGCATATCTTAAATTTCAGTAACTATTTCAAATAATGAATTAGCTAATGAGAAAAATTAAAATAACACACTTCTAAATAAGTAAATAATTTTCTGTCAAAAAAAGTTACAAAGTACGTTTCACCACGTGGAGGACAATAAACAATTTTATTTTTATAATATTAACTAGTTGATTACCCGGCGGTTGCTCGGGAGTTTTCTTAGATTTATCTTCTTTTACTCGGGAAAAAGTAAAATCTACCTATGTTATAAGATCAATATACTTTTACTTGCTGGTTTTCTAAAGCATGTTCAGCACTAATTTTTCAAACTCATAATAATACTAATTTAATACAAAAGTTTACTGCATACGCTACTCCATCTCGCGAGAGACGGGCCGACCGAATTTTGGCTTCCGGCGAATGACGCGGCTGCTCCATTTCATTAAAATTCTTGTAAAATCTAAACTGTTCGTCGAAATTTTACGATTTAAATGCGGTTTTCATCTTTGTTAAATTCACAAAGCAAATAATTCTTTAAATTTGATGTTGATTAATTTTTGCTTCCTAAATTATTCTCTTAAATTTACGCATTTTAACACTCCTATTTTTAATAATGTTTTTTTTCAATAATGTGGGTGAACCATTGTAGATAGACATGCTGTCGCGGACTTTTTTGTAGAACGCTTTGAGACAAATAATATTGCCAGTCATAGTTATCACCTATCTCTAACCGTTTAGGCGGCGTAAGCGAATATATCTCTTTCTGCCGATTTCATCGACATTCATGGTCAAAATCAATTTCTATCTTTCTTTTCACGCACTTTTTTATATAAAAATTACCCAATGTTCATCCTGGGCATCTTAACTATATCCTTGCCAAATTTCATCACGATCGGTTCTGTTGTTTAGTCGTGATTGAGTAACAAAGAGACAGATGCGCTTTCGTGTTACGCATTTGTATATTAGTATGGATTTGCACCCCCAAAACAAACAAGGGACCATCCCATCAATTCCAATCAAAGGGCCTACGGACAGAGGTGGATTTGAGTCGCAAGGCAAAATTATGACATACGTCCCTCCAAAATGAGAACCAGAATAGGCAGCTGCTTGTTGTAATATCAAGTTTCATTTTCAATAGGTTATAAAAGAACACTTATTAAACAAATACGTTCTATTATCAATTATATTTCCGAAAATATATCGTAACCATCAAAAACACTCAAAATTCTAAATTAATTATAAAAGTGTTACTGACACAACCGTCAAAATCCTGGTATGTGTTAGGATGAACGACCACTAAATAAGCAGGATGAATCCATCCTCGAATTTAAAAAATCCCGCCTTCAATAAATTTTAAATCGAAATAAAAAAATATTATGTTCTAGGTATGGTTACCTCCCTCACTAATTTGTGTTTTATGTTTTTATTTTAAGACGCGTGAGATAAGGTTATCTTACAGATTATGTGAATGGGAAACCGTAGAAAGTGTGTTTCATAAGGACCTCGTGTCGAAAGCATCATAGTCGACAGGAATGATGAAATATAGAACGACTCATTAAATTTTTAAATATTAATGCACGTGGTAATTTGAACAGTTATTTGATAGAATTTTTTGAAAAAATTCGATAAAAATATTTTAGAGATCTTCGCCTCGGTCTCCTTGGGAAGATTCTTATGTTCTCGTTTAGAAAGAAGTAAAGCTGAGTCTCTCCGTCGGATTTTCACCGGGGGAAGCATCTCTTCCGCTTCAGCAGTTCCAAAGCAACCTGCGTGAGTAGAGAGAGAGGTGCAGCGGAAGGCACGGCCTTGCACGCCCCGCAATGGCGGGTGCCGTGCGAAGACGGGAGCGTGAGTCACTTGCTCTCTCTCTCACTCTCTCGCACGCGTGCTCCTGAGCTCTTCTTCCGCGCACCGCTGACCGCAGCACTGTCTACACCGCAGGCCGTTATTATCACGTCTACCACTATAAATAAATTAGCTACATTTCCGTAAATTTATCACTACTGACAGCAAACAATACACCCAATAAAAACAAAAATAATGAGAAAATATTTAAAGTACAGAAAACAGCAGAAGAAATTAAGACAGAGGTGTTGTTAGGGGGTTTCCGGGCTCGACATCCCCCTTTCAATCTGTGAAATTTTCTCGTAAAAAATAAATTATGTTTGCTGCGTAGGCCTCTTTTGCACTCACCGAATATAAGTTCACCTAGAAAAAAACCCTAGATATGCCTCATCTGTTAAATTTGTTAGAAGATCTAAAGAAGAATTGGAAAAGGATTTACGTAGAGTGTAGAGTGAGGTAGGGATGAGATTGAATGTTTTGGAGGATTGTTTAACAAATGATATCAGTAGCGGTATAATGAACAGTTAACTTGCAAAACACTTACAGCAAATCGAACTGTCCAAACTCGAAGACGTTTCTGTACGAGTCCTAAAGAACATGAAAATATTATCACATTCTTATAAACATTCACCCTTTCTGACAGAACATAATCGTATATTTGGTCAAGTTAAATGATTTACGGTATCCGCAATTGAAAACAACACATATTAAACAAATAAGAGAAGAAACAATACATATTAAACAAATATTTATAATGAAACAACAATATTTATCAAATTCCTGATATAAATTCTACAATTAACATCAATAAATAATTCGAGACCACGTCGAAACGCAGTATGCATGTACTTCGTTACTCCTTTTCCCTAGTCTAGAAGGGGTTGGAGATGGAGGATGGTTTAATGCCTCTCTCTTTAATGAGGAAGGGAAATTACCAGGGTGCCGGATGCCATTCCTTGCGCACCTCCCCGAGGCGGGTGATCTATGAATGACATGAGAGCGAATGATGATGAGTGAATGTTATGGAGGAATGAATGGCCGGGGAAACGGGAGTGACCCGAGAAAACCTGCCGCGAACACCGCTTCGTCCACCACCGCGAATTCCACTTGAATCGGACAGGGTTTGAACCAATAACTGTCCGTCTGTTGAAAGTTGCAATTCTTAAATTATTTATTTAATTCCTGATATAAATTTTTCTTTCAAATTAACCGTCAAATAATTCGCCCTCCCTATAGCACCCCAACTCATTTCTATATTTTCTCCAAGCAATCAAATCACATCTCCCCATTCTAACATGTACTCAAAATTCTCCGCCAACGGTTTTTCAATCTCTCCCACCAACGGCACGGCATTGATAGATAATACTTGTAACAAATTTAAAGTACTATTATTTTTAGTATTAATTATTTTTTCATTCTCGAAAAACGATGTTAAAAGTCCGGTATGCTACTCTCTCCCAGGTTGCAACCAGTATCCTAAGAAACAGTCAGTGATCTTGGTTGTTTCTTATCGAACCTTGCGTTAGTTCGTCGTACATCTTAATGCAATCTCTTGCACTTCCCAAATTCTTGCACTTTCAGCCTCCCTGAGTGTATAGATAAGTTGAAACTTAGTTGTCTAGGGATTGCCCCAAAAGCGCCAACAATGATCGGTACTATTTCTGTGTTGGTATTCCACATTCGACCAATTTCAATGCACACGTTCTTATATTTTAATTTCTTCTCAGTATTTCTAACAACCACGTTTCCGTCACATGGGTTGTTAACATCAGTGATGAAGCTAACCTTCTTCTCTAAACCTCCTTCATCACTTTATCTGATTTATTGGCAGTAAAGTGATCTTGAGATGTGACTGGAAGTGGTGAATATTCATACCACTTGTCACGTACATGCATGGTTATAGACGTATGCCAATGAATGTATGAAAACACTTCGTTATGTCGTTGCAGGTACTCGTGTTTGCGTAGCACTGGGCAATCCAACACTATGTGGTCAATTGCTTCAGAATACTTGACAAAGGCGACATTTGTCACCTTAGGAATCATCGTCTCATAGTGTCGTGTTTCCAAGGCTTGATCCTGAGCCACCACATCCAGAGTCTGTTCCTTTCTTCATATTGCCTTTAACCAACCACATACTTGTTCTCCTCCATTTCCACCCTTTGCACTCCTTTTACTTACTGATCATGAAATTTCTTGTTATGACACATTTCACTTACCGTCTCTGAGTTTCAGTTGTACTCTAGTAGTATTCAAATTCCAGATCTAAAAGTTCGTTCAAGTATGATTTAGTATTTATTAAGATATTTCTTGCATTTTATACATTCCCGCATCTGATACTCTTATCACAAGCGGTGTGCAACTTCATTAATGGGTAGGTGCTGATGACTGGCTACATGTTTAGCCGAACTGGTAATACAGTTTCTGTACACCATTTCCATAGCCTTAATCCTCTTCCACCTTCCTTTCGGGATACATACGGTCTACGGACTTCAGAATAATAATAAAAGCATCCTAGAGCTGCTTTATTATTATTATTATTTCTTTTTTCTAAATTGTTTCCTTTATTTTATAATTATGTACCTTCTTTGTTTTCTGTTTTTTAATCCTATTTTATAATATTATAATTTATTTATGGAATCTATTATTTGTTCTTTCTTTCGTACTTTATTTCTTTACTTTTGGTTATTTTATATCCAAATGTGTAATTTGTATCTAGGATCTAATGAGGCTGGATTGATATTCGTTCAAAAGATCGCTCGCTCCATGTAAATCAAGATAATTGAAAAAACACTTAGACCGAAAGTTTCAACTATACTTCATCAATCGACACCATACCAGAAATGCTAAATAATGCTATTTTTTGTATATTTTTCAAAACAAAATGGCGGTATTGAGGAAGTCATGTCGTCCAGAGTGTCTTCAATTCACATCTAATTCTCAAATTATGATTATTAGTGATGGCATTCTTTGAAAAAATCTGATCTTGATAGATTGATACTTTTGAACAATTTTGCATAATATTTTTCAATGGCGTCACACGAAAATGTATTACTCTCCCCCCTCCTATCACACACGCACACTCTATTTAAACAAGACTGGAGGTTTAATTCTTCTAAATTTAACGAATCGTTTCAAATAGGTGTCAATTGATGAAATATAGTCGAAACATTCAGTCTTAGTGTTTTCTCAAATATCTTGATTTACATGAAGCGAGCGACCTTTTGAACGAATATCAATGAAGCTTCATTAGATCCTAGATACAAATTACACAAGATATAAAAGAAATGCTGGAAATAAAATAAATTTTACGTATTCTCATTAATTATCAGGAATTTTGAACATTTTAAAAACAAACGAAAGAAGTTTCGAGAGAAGTTACGTAAATCGATGTTTTAGCGCCACCGTCGCCAAAGAAAAACACATCTGCAATACCTCTTCTCTTTATAAATTCAATACATATCGCTCTCTGTCAAGAAGCATTCCGTCACCACTATCTCCGTGTGAGATCCCATGACAATGTCAGTCTACGCTATTACCTCATCCATTCACGTCATAACTATTGGGCTGGTGACCATTGCTATTACCGTCTCGGCTGAATCCCATTATCTATGTAATATGTGTAGTCATCTGCATTGTCACCGATCACGCCGCAGGCACTTTTTTAAAGCCTATTTGTGAAAATCAATTGTCAGGTTTCTTTTTATTCACACTGCATTTTCTTTCCACCTCTTCACATCGCATAAAATGCAGGAATGGAAGTGCACAGTAAAGAACTATCATTGCAGCTTTATCTGATTTCACTTTCTACTCTCTAACCTTGTAATGAACTCATTTCTCATTATCTAACAAACATCCATGCTATTCGAAATCTTAATGAAAATATATAATAAAATATTTTTAAACATTTATTTGACCAAAATTAAATAATTATGTATTATTCGAAACTAGTAATTCTAATAAGGATACCGAGCTCAAATATTAAATACCTTGATGGTCAGAAGTTGGTCCCATATGACTTGGGCAAGCGACGCGCTGCAATCTTATCCTTTTCTTGATAAAAGAAAACCACCGACACCTCCCAAGGATTAATTGTTAGCGAGTCTCATAATATATGCAGCCCTATCTTGAGGAAAAGAAAATTCACTTGGTTTAAGTGGTTTATGAGAAGCGGGAAAAGAAAATATGGAGATAATTGGTAAAATAGATTCAGAATTCGGAGAAATATTGGAGAGTCGGTTCTTAGATGAAAGAGAACTGGTACGTTGACATGTGGCATATAACAGAAAAAGACATTAGAGAATTTGAGAATGGTATGTAAATATTGGAGAAACGTTAATAATCTTTACGCAATATTTCTTTTCGGATGATTTAATGTACCATTGAAGACTTGTTACTCAATGGTCCATCTTTCGTTCACTTTAAAGTTTTGCAGTACAAACCAAATTCATCAAAAACATCCTCGATATCATTGCATATGAGGGGATAAGGAATCATTCATTACACAGAGCTCTCATAGTTTATACAATTTGTGAAACATTATTTTTTATAACATTTTCGGATAATGTTTAACTTAAAAGATTTATTCCAAGGAATCAACTATCATAACCACTCAGTGACATAAATGGTATGTGATTATGTGTCAACCTCCCACCAACCATAAAACTTAAAGACATAAAATCTTTACGAAGATAATGCTCTCAAAGTATCGAGTAACACAAATTTACTTCACAATAAATTTAATTAACTTCATACGTAGAATTATCATAAATTTAATTAAACATTTTTTTGCAACGTAATAAACTAATGCCATAACGTTTTTCATATGAGCCGCGTGGAAGATAAGCTGCAGTCATAATAAGATGAAATCAATGCTTCGTTTAAAACGTGGTAGTAAGAGTAATTTCCATGGATCCCACTCTGTATCGCTAGGGTGATGTCATCCTTTTATGACCTGAAGTGGGTGAGACAGATAACAAGGAACTCATCCACTGCGTCACGAGACTCAGAATGTCGTTTCCTCTTTCATCTGTTTCGGATCATTCGATACAGGAATCACAAAAAGCTAGACCCATCACAAGCTCAGGAATTATGGGAAAAAATGAGGACAATTTCGACGAAAGGAAGATTTGAAAAAATTAGAAAATGTATTGGACAAATAAGTGCAGTGAGAACTGTGGAAACGGAGGTAAAATAGTAAATTATTTTGAATGGGATGAGCGAAAGAAAGCATTTCTTTCGTATGGAAGAAAGATGAGCACGTTCACCTCCCCGAGTTGGGGATGAGCAACCGCTCCATTAGGAACGGTGGATAAGAGTCATGGGTCCATCATGCGAGCGAAACAATGACGAAAACAGATTTAATGTTAGTAGTGCGGTTAAAAGATATTTCACAATGGACTGATTTTTTTTTTCATTATGTATGTTTGTAAAATGTAAAATCATGAAAGTTTAACTAACAAATAAGAGTTAAAAAATAATCTCTGATGAATTCTTATTTCTATAGCTTGACAGAATGCAAGAGAATATTGAGTTTCCACTCGCTTTCCTTTTCAACAAAATACTATAAAAAACTCTCTAGTTCATCAACACTCAAAGGGACGAATCATTCAGGATAATTTTGTATCCCTTTCAAAATAAATCAAAGTAGACCAGTAGACCAAATCTTCTTCTGCGTCTCAAGCTTCTAAGTCCAGCGTTACTTCCAGAAAGTTGAAGAATTTATTGGTTTAAATAAAAAAGTTAGTATACGTTTCATTCATTCCTATAAATATTTTTTGTATTCTAATTTTAGTACAATGGAGGAATTATATAAAGTGTTACTAGTTACTTTTTATTGTATTTATAATGCAAAAAGTATTTTCATACATCCTTATTGCTACATCTTGATAAGACTTTCGTAATAGTAATGTGTTTATCTGCACATTCTTGGCATGATTGTGTACAATGTCTCTATAGTCCCAACGCAGACTGCGTTTTTCTCCGGAATTCTTGCGGACCCGGTTCCTAAATATACAAGAAGAATTAATTTGACTTACCTGATTTGATTGAATCAGAATAATAGACAGAAATACAACGAATAATTTTAAATTCATAGTTTTTATTTTATAGTAAGATGAAATCAATGATTGAAATTAACATTATGTTCCGTAACAAATGTTTCGTTTATACAGTTTTCTGTACTATTTTATCCATACTTTTTCAATATAATTTTTCTCACAGTTCCATAGATACCAGTCATCAGCTGGTAATCCCTTTCAGAGTTAATAAAATGTAATTATCAAAACTTAATTGAACAAGTCGAGCAGAAAAGCAGAGAATAACAAACAGAATTTGAATACTCGAAATTTCGATGCTCAATCATTTTTGTAATTTAAGTACCGTTCAACAGTACGACTGATTTCTGCCATAAAGAAATTTTGTATAATAATATGTTTAATTACACACCAAACTCCTGAAATACCCATTTCTAAATACGAATACTCAATTTTTGCTCAACCCATTTCGAGGTAGTTGACCGAGGTAGTTGGCTGAGTGCCACAGCAATCAGCAGGTTGCTCCCAAAACTTTCCCTGTCGAAGCCATCGCCCCTTAAGGATAACGATGGTTTCGATAAGCTTGTATTTAAAATCAAAATCCATCATAAGTGTATCTGATTAAATCGAAAAAATAATAACAAATAAACATAACGTTGTGTCATTGAAATTAAAAACGTATAAGTGAAATTAGAAACTTATTATTAAAATAATGAATAACAAAAATTTTATGTTTCGTAAGTTATGTTCATAAAAAACGTTATGTTCGTAATAATATAAGAGGGCCTTCCACATTTTTATATTGATTCGGAAAGCATAAGAAACCTTGGAAACTTTTTGAAGTACAAATCGAAAATCTGTTTGATTAGGATTGGAATAAAAGGTAATTCTATCAGCAGTTCAAAAATAGGACATATCCTCAATTTCCTAGAAAAATAATTCCTTTGTTTCCAGTTGAAATATCTATTTTACAGGCAATTGTTTTGAACCATTAGTTTTTATGAATATCACACTCAATGTAGACTTCATAAATTATTTACAATTTCGTTCCTGTTGTTAAGAAGCATAATGGGTGAGCTGAGTGAGGTAAAATTCTTTACATTTTTCCTCTTTTATGCCTTTGTTACTTCCGTTTATACCTATCTTAACAGGTTCTTCTGAGGTACCCATGACCACATGCATAGGGTTTTGAGTGATGGTAACATTGAAATTACAATTGAAAAGTGCAACAATTCAAATGTAACAACGTTTAAGGTATTACGTCCGCTTTCACTGAAGTCTGGTTATCAACTGTTCACTAAACTTGGAAATATTAAATAAAGGAGTTCTAATTAATTGATATATCGCTCTACTGATTTTTATTTCGGACGCTGACCATTACTTTGTGATTTCCATTAAGACAGTCGTTTTTCAGCAGCATTTTTGGTGAATTATTGTAAGGTATGAAAATCTTAACGTCATTTTCTTTCTATTTACATTTGCTGCATTTTGGTAGGTTTCTTTGTTATTTTAAACCGGTACTTTCGTCCGGATATCAAAAAACATAAGCCCGCGAAAGTTTCTTTATATAACCTCTAAATTGTGATCTAAAGTCATATACTTCAAAATTTTCCGCTGTAAGGTTACAAAAATTCATCACCACTGGATAGAAAATGGTTCAAACTATCATTCCTTCAGCCTAGTCCAACAGAGGTAATTCCTTTTAAAAAATGCATTGATCTCCATCATTCGTAGGTATTTTTGGATAGTATAGAAAATCACCTTCAATCTTGTTCAAAAATACTTATTTTCTTGCAAAAAATATCGTTCTTCGTGATTATGATGAAAGAGGATATGTACATAACATTACTTAATTTTGATTTTAGCTTATTTGAGTTGGAACCAAAGAAATTTTTTTCCTTCGCAGATGGTTGTTAGAAAACGCTCCAACTTTTAAGAGTATATTTCATAGGAATGATTCAATTACACCGTTTTAACTTTCCTGAGAGAATCAACTAATAGCTTTCTTTGAGAAAATATTTCTCGAATAGTGTGTCATAACACCATTTTGTTGGATATATATCAAACAATTTCTTTTATATATTATACTGCTATTCGTATTATTACCGATTTCTATAGAATCTGAATTAGTGTACTGTGTTGTGTAAAAAAAACTTATTTCTACTCGATTGTTTTGTGGGAAAAATAACGAGGTTTTATTGGATTGTCCCTCGTAATTTCCTAAGTTTTCCTCGTAACATCAAACAATTTATGATCAGCGATCAATTTTGAACATGTGTCTAAAAAGTGAATTTTCAAACTTAGCGAACTCCAAGGGTCCTATAACACAAGACCACTAGTGACGACCATCTGTGACTGAGAGTGGGTTAGGTCGTCAAATAACATTGTTCACCAAGGAGTCTAAGCCAACGATTTTCGAGAGACCGCGCATTGACCGAACTCAGTCTCCGTCATTAACCTGTGATTATAATGTTAAAGGCTTTTTATTTTATAAGGATTCAATGTTATTTGATGGCATCGGTCATTCTCGGTCGCAAGTGGCCTAGAGCAATAGGACCTCAACAAACGAATTTGATGTTATGATTTTTATAATTTATTTAACCAACACTATTTTACTTACTTTAAAAAAGATCCAAATAAATTCGTATACCAGGAAAATACCCAAATAATATAAAAAGTGAGATATTATTGCAAATTAGTAAATAATGTTGGGATGAACAGTCTAGAAACGGGACTTTATACCGAATGGAATCAAATGAAACTTAAAGATGGGTTCTTATCTATTGTTATGTAGATGCGGTATCGGCGTAATAAAGCCGTTTAAACGCATACACAGGTCATCGCCCATCGGACACAATCTTTTACTCTTTGAGAATGAACTCTTAAGATTTCATTTCGTTAATATCTCCATAGATTTCGAAACTTCGGTTTTGAGTGTACACTATATTTGATTTACACATCCATGTATAAATGGAAAATTTATATGAGAATAAAAAAATGTTCGTAAACTGTAATATTATTCCACAATAAACTTGTTGACGTAACAGAGCTAGTAACATAGCAATACCCAAGACCATATACCCATGGAATGACATCCGGTGAGTCACACTCACCATAAAGAGAGTCGTGTGCACTGCTCAAGCCATGTGCTCCCCGATACCTTTAACAGGCATTCATCGATCAGAGGACATGAGCTGCATAACTTAAAATGACTTCACTAAACGTTTGACTCTTAAAGCCAGGTGTCTCTCCATGCGTAAATGCTTCGCTTTGCAACCATTGCATTCATACATTGATTTACGTAATTGCCTCTTTCACGAACCGTAAATGAAAGCAGTTAAAAAATTATATCCCAGTTTTACTTCAAAATATTAGCAACGCAAATGATAGTTCGTAAACCGAAGGAATGAAACGATTTGACATAATATACTACAACGAATAATATATTCAATACAGCGCACTCGAGTTACGCAGTCATGAAAGGAGTACAAAATGTAACTAGCCCTGATGAAGGTCAAAATAAAGAAGACCGAAACGTTGGCACGTTGTGAACAGGAGTTTTTTTTCTTCAATGACCAAAACACAGAAACAATAATAATAAACTTCATTGTCAAAAAAGCCGTTACAAACTGCGTATGACCACGTGGAGGACAATAAACTAATTTACTCTCCGGAAGCAAGCAAGGGACCATCCCATTAATTCGGATCAAGAGCCCTAAAACAGAGGCGGATTTAACATTTCAACTCACTCCTAACTATAAAAATAGTTCTGTACGTGTTATAATATTAACAAAATATCTACAAATGTCTATTTAATAAAACACAAGAAAGTAATTTCGCAAGTGTGTATTACGATACCATACCAATATCGTTAATAATGGAAACGATGGTCGAAAATCAGAATAATAGTTTGATATTTACTTTGTCAATGCCATTATCCTTCCTTCCTCCAGTAATAACGTCCTGTGGGCGTTAAAAATAAATCGATTTATCTGGTTTAAAATCTGAATGTGAACAGATAGGCATAGAATTAATTATGTTGATCCGATACATAGCACAAGATAAATTTGATTTGGTGCGTCGAATGTTTACTACAATATGAACAGTGTCTGCGAATTTCTAACGAAAAAAACCCTCCAATAAGATATCCAGATTTTTATTTTCGACAAAAATATTCATACTACATTTATTACCCGCATAAGATGATACTTGATAACTAGTTTTTGATATGAAAGAAATCTTAATCCAATGAATTTCTCATGTTAAAACCCAAAATATTTATTTTTATGTTATCCTACACAACTGTTTCATGAGAAGAGACATAAAACAAAAACAAAATTTAAAAAACATGAAACAATGTAAAATTATGACTGGTTTAAAGTTCAAAAATTGAATAAGGAGTGGGGTCAACGGTCGAACGAAATGCCGAATAGAAAAATCTTCCCTAAGCGTTTCTTGGTTTGTCACGCACGAAAACAATCGATAGAAAATCGCTGTCGAAAGTGAATACGTACTGATTATCTATTTCGTCACCACATTAGACAATGGAGTGAAAAAATATGATAGTCTACTTTCAATTTCTTGTAATTTCTTTTACCTTCACGAAATACGAAACAATGTAAAAACCAAACAATGTAAAATCCTAGGGAAATCTTGGGATTCCGCTTATCCTGTCGTTTCAGAACATGCCAATCTGGTATACATGTAGAACAATGGCTCTCAAATATCTTTAGGATTTCTTGTGTGAAAGACTGCACAACATTTTAGATTGTCCTAAAACCCTAGACAATTAAGTACAATTAACACATAGGCTACGATTACATAAAATCTCTTTTAAACAATTTTTTTTTCAGAAATTGTCAGATCTTAGCCATCAAATACAGACCCCTCCGTGGTTCAGGTGATAGCGTTCATCCCGGGTTCAATTCCTGGTGGGGCCTGAAAAAATTTGTAGCTTTTCACATTAATGTCCCAGTTCATACAGCTGTTGTGACTAAAAAGCGAATACTTCTTCCTCTATCCACCTCCTCCTAGTATCAATAACTCTAACTATTACTAACATCTCCCGTGGCAAGTCGTTGGTAAACCCAGCTAAGCGGTCCACCTACTAAAAATAGCCTATCACCCCACTATCGCTGCGCTTCAATAGCTCGCTACATCTCCCATTCACAAATACTACAATAGAAATCAAATACAGGTATAAATTGAATGCGATGTGTGTACCTGCTTTGACTGAGCAGTTCTTCTCGGAGTGTCTTCCTAAATGGGTCGTGGCGACTAGTAGTAACAATCCCAAATAGCCCAAATGCAAATTTGGCTCTTTCGCGGTCCCTCTCGAACCGCTTCATGGTTTTCTCGAGGATCGCAGATCCCACTTTGAGGACCACTGATATAGATAACAAGCTCCGACCTGGTAATTTATGAACACCAAGAATGGTAGTTAAAAGTCTAAATTATAATAAAAACATTCAAAAACAGACTAGGACAAATTAAGAGCACAATGTTTTGTTATTTTTCCCGCACGTAAAAATTACGCCACAAATTACTACCTCAAATACCCCTTAGTTTTTCATTTATGCAAAATTTAATTAACCTTCTTTATCATTTCTTGTGTTATTTCATTTACTTTTCGGAATACATCATGATCGGTGTCGTGAAAGTGTACTGTGAACGCTGCGTACCGCATGTGACCATCCCCACGTATAATGTTCTATAATGAAGCCCCCTAACTGCCACTGTTATATATTAAACGTTTTGTGTTTTACGAAACATCAGGATCATTGCATTAACATTTTCGTCGCTTTTAGTTTTAATAGTGTCGCTGCCCTCGAGAATCGTAATTAGGGGTCCTAATTACAACTCGATGTCGAATCCACGGCCTGTGAACTCTGAAGTAGAAAAAGATGTGAGTGATTATACCGCATATATTCGTAAAAGATACAACAGCCTCGATACAATATTTAGTTAAAACATTTTTTTCAGCAGATTTTTGGAATGAATACGTATTAAATGACATATTGGCGTAAAATATAAGAATTTCTCAATATTTCTTTCGAAAAGACTTTTCACGTTACATTTAAACAGTGTTAACGGAACAAACAAAACTGCACTACGACGACAGAAAATATATCAGGATTTTTATTGGTCCTGTTTTACAAACAGGAGACAAACTTTTATTCAAAATTTTTTAAAAAAAGCAAAAAATACACCCTAAAAATTTCTTATGAAAAAGGATTGACGACTGATTATACCTTGCTTTTATAATACACTTAAGATGAGTCAGGAAATATCACAAATTGTTAATGTATTATTTCGTAGTAGCGCTGCAAGGTGCCACAGTAAATGAGAAAAACTACTAGGGATACGAATAACATTTGAAGACAAACTTTCATAAGAAATTCCCTGAACTGTACATACTTGGAAAAATTATTTATTGAATAACAAATCATTTAATTAACAGAAACAAGGACTAACTTTTCACTAACAGAAACGTAGGCTCCGAATACTCTCCATCTAGCATTTATTGCTTTACTGAGTACCCAGCGTTACCCCGTATTTTCTTAGACTAATCTTTTTTACTCCGGAAAAAATAAAATCTATTTATATTGTAAGATCATAATGCTTTTACTTACTGGTATTTGAAAACATGTACAATATACTAATTTTTCAAATTCATAATAAGACAAATGTAATACAAAACTTGACTATATACTACACCGTCTCGCAGGAACCGCGCCAGTGGAAACTTTCGCTTCTGAGGCACGGCGCAACTGCACTATTTCATTAAAATTCTCGTGAAATCTAAACTATTCTTCGAAATTTCAAGATTTAAAGATGTTATTTATCTTTGTTAAATGCACAAAACATATAATCCATTAAATTTGATGATGATTGATTTTTCCTTCTTAGATTTTCCTCTTAAATTGAAGTATTTTAACACTTCTATTTTTAATAAAGATTTATCAATAATTTAGGTTAATTTTTGTGGATTGACATATGCTGTCGCGGACTTTTTTGTAGAACTCTTTGAGACAAACAATATTGCAATTCATAATTGCCACTTATCTCTAACTGTTTAGACAGCCTAAGCAAATAACTCTTTTTTCCTATTTTATTGACATTTGCAGTCAGAAAAAATTATATCGCTCTTATCACACTTTTGTAAACTAATAGCAAACCTACGTCCATCCTGGACATCTAAACTGTTTCCTTTGCCAAATTTCATCACTATCGGTTCAGTAGTTTAGTCGTGATCAGGTGGCAAACACACAGACGCACTTTCACGTTACGCATTTATATATTAGTATGGATTTAATCGTAGACAGATTTTCAACGACTGATTCTTTAACAGTTATATTTATACCACAAAACACGTGGTGTATTTCATTTCAATACGTATCATTTCTGTTCGTTGGGTTCCCAGACAACCCAAAATCTCTCGTATACAATTCTTTCACCATAAAATATGTGGATACTTCTCCTACATCACAAATAAGACATATTCTCTAAAAGATAAATTTAAAAATTCGTGAAAAACAAAAATTTAATTTTATAATGCAGAGGTAAATTGCAAAATTTCTAAATATTCCCTTCTAGGATACATGTAATGTATGTACATACATACAAATTACTTACATCGTTGTTTGAAAACAGTTATACGCTGGAAGAGTTTAAAAAGTTGTTTTATGAGATAAACCGGTTAACCTGAGGAGTTACTATTCTCTGGAACAATTTTCGCTCTTCTCGGGATAAAATCAAAATATTAAAATTACGAATACGAATAAAAAATGAAGAAAACGAGCCTTATTAAAATTTGTGTACAGTGTTGAATTTTCTACAGGAATATGCATCTAAATTAAGAACATAATATTTTAATTGTTGGTATAGGATTTATTTAAAATACTTATTCAAGGTATTGTTTTGAATCCTTTTTAAATTTCCTCGCCAATGGATTAAAAAAGGACAAATCTTATTCAAAATTTCTGACGATATAAAACCCACTACGTAGCAATTTTACGGAATTTGAAGTAATAATTGGATGTTTTAAATGCATTTATTATTTCGATACTGCGAATTTTGGAATCATTCAGGGTATGAAATTGGCCACATCTGTGATGAAATTATTCCAAGAGTTTGATCTCGCGTTGTATTGCTAATACATTTTTGGTGGCGGAAAGGAAAAAACGGGTGGTTCCCTGTGGGGAAGTCTTTTGCTCCTAAGCGGAAGAGTGCGACCTCGATCCCACTCGTTCAAATTTAATGGGGTATTCAGCAAGATGTCCCGTGTCTACTCCAGACCATTGTCGGCTCCTAAGGTTCGATTGAAGAGCTGATATCAGGTCTAAACAGCACTACACCATAAATAAGAAATTAAATAAAAAATAAATAATTGTATGTCTTCATCGTTATATCACCATCCACATAAAATTCTTCATAATTCTGTTTTGAGAAATAACTTTCCTAGCAACATACTCCCGCAAACCCGTTCCTTTTGAAGCTGAAATACAGATGAGAGACAAATGACTGGGTTGGCTACCATCCACCAATATAACCCTTAACTATTATAATTCACAAACCATTTCTTCTTCATGATGCATCTAAGCTGATATTTGTATAAACAAAATTACAGATTGACAGTTTTCTTTTCTCTGGAAAAATTACACGAATATGGTCACCCTTGAATCTTTGAGTAGATGCACGAAAATGATCTATCTTTGGATTTTCATGAAAGTTACGGATTAGGGTTGTTTAGAGCCAACTAGCCAAGTTATTGGAACATATGGACCAAATTTAATCAAACACCGTCCAACCATTTAGACGAGAAATTGGAACCACAAAATGAGTTTTAATTATACTTCACGTACGAGATTCAGAGGAAGTGGAATATGTTTCAGAGAATAAATCAATCTTTTGAAAAGAAATCAAAGGGAAGGAAACATCTAGAAATGTCTAGAAATCTAGAAATGTTTCAGTTTCAAACATAAATCTCTCGATTTATTATCATCCACAGATAATGCTTGCAATTTCCCCGTGCGTGTGTAAAAATAAGGAAAAGATGTTCTGGTCTTACGTATAACTAAGTATTTCCATGTACTTGCCGATATGATATTGCCTCAAAGTGACCTCATTTCTAACCGTAGATAAAACCCATACGTAAGCAGAAAAGCGCAGTCATACTACATCAGTTGATGGGTCAAGATCACCTAGAACACGTATGCTTCCACGGTGTCCTAAGTTTCTTTAACTGTGTTTCGCATTAGAAATATATATATCGTGTTTTTCTCATTACATCATATTGTGACGTGTCAACATGGTGGCGCCAATAACAATAAGAACCGAGAAAGGTAAGTGATGACGTCATATTAACCACTTTGAATACTGGAGTTGAAGCTCGTATGCCAGGAGCAGTTCTTTCCTCATACTATTTTTTTTTATTTACAAAATTGCTATCAATGGGCTAGTGTACCAATTTAGGGATCGGCGCTTATAGTTCTGGTTGATTAAAGAGGAATTTTTGTGATACACATAATAGTTGTTTTGGTTCTCTACTATGCATCCATCGTACTATGAACAATGCTGCCGTTGCCATGGCAACGAAGCTGGTAAATGAGCAAAGCAGTGTGATTAAATAACACAATTTACAATACTCGAGACAACATGCTAACATAACTTCTTAACATGACACTTTGAATTTTTTAAGGATTTAACTCTCAAATACATAACAATTCGAAATAAAGTTTTTGGCCACTTTTAACAATCACGTAATTATCTACTATTAATTTGTATTGTTACCAACAATTATTGAACAATAATTATGTTATTGTGGAAAGGGGTTCCTGGATAGATATTTTATTATTGAGGGAGAGAAGTGTTAAAAAATCTGGAAACGTCACCTGCAGTTTTATGTTATTCCTCTACCCTACTGTATCCTCTTTCCTGTGAACACACTAAAGAAGACGCCACAAGGAAAATCAACCGGTGAATGATACCACAATGAGATAATTGCTTTTACAGAACTCTGAGTGGGTTCCCGAGTGCTTCGCAAATATTCACTGTACTGACCGTGAAGTCTACGTTCATTATCTGTCCATATATGATTCAGTATAGGTTGCTAATGAACGACCAGAATCCTCGAAATTAGTTATTTGACGAAAAAATAACCCTATCATTGAATTTAGCTTCTCATTATGAAACCGTAAAGGTAAATACCATTTAGACGAGAAATTGCAACCACAAAATGAGTTTTAATTCATACGCAGTTGGTACTGTTTTTTGACAATAAATTTATTTATTAAGTGAAATGAGTTATGGGATTTTATGTATGCATCATTGATTCACTTACATTTTGATTCTCTAAAGTAAAATAATATTTTTCTCATTATTCCCCATAAATAACTTTCCGAACTTGGATGTTGGGATAAGGTCGGCAACACAACTTACTAATTGAACCGTTTTCGACGTCTTGACATTAGGTTTGTACTTCGACCTAATTGTTTGTTTACGGATTACGAATCGGAACGAGAGATACGGGTTTTTGAGAACGAAGGGTTCTTAGCTGGAAGCACGTGATGTAAGGAGTAGGAGAGGAATGACTTCCGATCGAGCGGAGGAATAAAACCCACGCTCTCCCGCACTGCAGGACGCGTAGGAAGGGAAGACGTTTCAATACGCCATCGCATTTGGCAGTGGCGTGTCGCGAAACTCCCGAGAAGTATTACTAGATATGCAACAAGTAAACAACACACACTCCGCATATATTGACAAAAAATGAGTTTTAACAAAACATTATATAAAAAATACTCCCATTTCATATTTTTTGATACAACTTTCAACAGTTATGCTTCATAATCATAATATTACAAATCATTATCATACTCATTATCATTAATTTATGTTTCTTCATATTAAAACTTGAGTTGGTTTCTAGTTGCATGACACTGTTCATTTAAAATATAATAGTCAACCTGTCTTCTTTTTCGTAGAGAACATGGTGCTTTAGACATGCTTCCTCCGTTAACCAGAGACCACAATTGATCATACACGGACACGGCCTCGTAAGCACATAACACGGCAACACGAAACATTTCATGTGTGAAAGAGAACTGAAATCGTTTTTGCACAAGTTTACAGGAGTTCGTGCAAATTAGTAATTAAAATACGGATGATGATTAAGAGACTTATTCCTCTCGGAGTATTTCAAGGATATTTTTCTCCACCTTTCACCCCTGACGTCACCGGCAGGATACCCTTCGTTAAAATTACTCATATTACGTTTTACCACTGTCGTCATCGATGAGTTAATCTAACGATTCAGGACGAATGCGGATGCAGCTCCCTTGAGTCTACTTGCCACGTTTCTTAATTTTCCCTCGACATTTTCTCTCATGAAGCTCGTACTTCGTGTGTAAAAGGAGATGGCTTGGGCTAGACACGTAAAACTGATATGAATAAACAGTATCATTTAAGAAATAGTAAAATTTAATTCTTATTTTAACGATGGCGAATTAGGGCATATTTTAGAATGTCGATAATGTTCTATTTTCCAAGAAAATTTATATGATCGCGAGAGGATTAATTTTTAACGCTTCGATTACGAAACAAAGATAAACTGTAGGCGAATAAAAATCGAAGGTGAATAAACTTCCTCCGCTTCCTACTTTCCTTAACTTTCTTATAACTAACAGCGATTTCCAGTTGCTGCTCTGAGTGTCCATTAGCTCAGGACAAATAAATGCGGCATAGCTCCAGACGAGTTCTCCAGTCCACCGGTAGAGTGCAACTAGTAATGGAACATCTTTGTTGCACGCTGGATATACGATTCGGGCATGGTCATTTTTAACTGCCAATGTTGACGAGACAATAACAAACGAATATAAAAAAAGTCTATTATATTTTTTCATGTGTATACTATAATACAATATTACTTGTTCATCATTATATTATCGGATTAACGAAATGAAATCTATTATTTTAATAATTTTTCTTTTTGGAAAGAACTAATTCGACGTAAAACTCTTGCTCTTAATCCAAAGAGCTTTCGGATGAAGACAATATTTGAAATAAACTCATGGATGTGGATGCGTTATCCACATCGTGGATGCGTTACCCACAGACTAACCTAACCTCAAAAATGTCTCTCCACTGAGAAAATAGTCAGAGCAAGTCCGGTTGCTCTCAGTGCGTGGAGAGTGAACCTCGATAGGCAAATGGAACAACCATATCTCCACACTGGAGCAACTTCTCTGTCAACTGTTGATTTTTGCACTCAAACCAGTGCACATTCAGAGCAGCAAATAGAAAATTATATAAGACTTTGCGTGTGACAAAGAAGGTGGTCACAATTTCAATCCCTTTCTAAGAAAGATTTCCATCTCACATACTTCAGACAAATCTCGGTTCATTTACTTCAGATTCCCATCAAATCATTATCACTCCATCCTTCAAAATTAATGGGTGTTTCAATAGATCCATATGAACTGATCATTAGTCTTTATATCCTTACTGCGTTACTCACCTAGAAACGCTTTTTTATTAGAATAGCCATGACTATCAGGACAAACGTTTGTCCTAAATGTGTAAATATTTCATAATTAAAATTTCAAACAATTATAACAATACAACTAAAATGGAAGTTTGTGAAACTTTACGTATATTATTCTTTAATAAAAACACAACATAAAACAAGCACCATTCCTTGTTTTACATATGGATTATTGTGTGATTTTGTACGGGAAAAGTGTTTATTCATGATGTTGACCAGGTCCAATCTTTCCTGACGATTCCGCTTATTGTGGAAACGCTAATAGACTACAGTAAAAATAGTACTTTATTCTAAAATTATTTCGTCTACATTTGCATGGTATCTATTGAAGTGTTAAATATTTTGTCACAATAAACACGTCTAATAGATAAACCTCTTTCCATCAAATGTTTTTATCTAGGCGACCGATTGAATAAAAAATATGCGTTACTCTTTCTGTCATTTTTGTGACCTCATTTATTATACAGCTCTGTCCATACCGTTTACTGGTAATAATGTCCTTAGTGCTGAGGAAAACCGAAATGGCAAAACCTGAAAGTTGGCTCAAGATCCGATATCCATATCCGCGACTTACATCCACGTGCCCCTCCAAGTTTTACACATTTTACAACGATATATTTTTTACGGTATTTCAAAGAATTTCTCTCGAAGGAATAGTGTTCCAAAATTTACCTTCCGAAGTATTTTTTAAAAAATAGAACTCGTCGCCATTTTACGATTTAGTAAACGGACCATAAGAGACATTTTGCTTTTCATTCTCTCTCCAAAGCTTAGCGGGTTGTATACACGCCCCTGCAAGAATTGACAGAGTTCAATGACTTTTTATTGTTTTCAAGTATACTGAGAAAGCACAAAATATTTCGAAAGTCTTAATTTAATTATTTATCAAAGAATATCTGCCGCCAAAAGAAAACGTTTTACTGATTTTATTTTTTTAATCAAGAAGTACTTGAGAGAGAAGAACTTTATTCTTTTAAGTTAGCATGACCATGCCGGCACGGGTCAAACGCCAACTTTTATGAAACGTTCGATAATGTTATCTATTCTGTTTACATTAAATATAACTTATTTTTTATCTATGGTGAATTCAAAACTGCGTACTATGAATTGCTTGTTTAAATTGAAATAACATATTTGAAGAATGGTCTCTAGTTTTACTAGTTTCGCGAATAACTTCCTTAATTTCCCAGACAGGAAAGACAAATTTCGCAATGTTCTTTTCTAAATTAAATTTGTGACAGATTTGATAGTTTTTCATATTGATTCCATTAGAAATTATACGGTTATTTATTTAAATATTGACCAACAGAGGCGTAATCCATATTGAAAAGTTATAACCGCAAGATCCAAATTTCATTTGACAATTAATAAATAATATTTTATTCTTTCTTTAGAAAGAATATTCAAAAGCACACGCCAGGTCACTTATTCTACCTTAAGGTAGTGCCAGCGTATGTAGAATTAAATCACTAAAATATCTTAAATGGGTATAAATAAACAGAGTAACATGTTTTTATTGTGATTTCAACTTGAAATACATACCTCACCGGTCATTTAAATTAAATAATTGCAATTATAGTTCATGGTGTAATACATTGCGTCTTGTGAACGAAACACTTTTTTTTTTATTTGAAGTCAAATTTTGAAATCACGAAAGTGATGGAAAATTACTTTCCTTTGTAGCAAATTTTCCGTAGTTTTCTGCTTCACTTTTATTCGTAGGTTATTCCGGACATTTGAGAAACATATTTTACTTTTTCCGAGGTGAGATACATAAATCACGAAACTATTGTCCTCCGCCGCCATGTTTGAACATCCTCTTGAGGATTTCAAACGAGTCAAGCGAGTTCCTCAATATTATTTGTAATTTATTATTCATATTGTTGTGTTTCATGACTGTTACAATAAAAATAAAGAAAACAATTATACATCTCAGTTCTTTGACTAACTTGGAGTACTAGTTACACCTTAATTAAGAGGATGGCAGAGCAACATTTTTTAAAATATCTCTTGTCGAACGTTTGTGTTGTAGGCGGCCCCATGAGAATGACGTTGTCGGGATCCCGCACTGAGTTCCTCTCTTCCGATACGCTGGGGACCACTGGGGACATCCAATATGGACGCGGCGGGGGCTGCTTCTTGTCGACCCGCCGCGGACTGCTACTCGCCGCCGCAGTCCTCGCGTCACTCATAGCTGTGGGACTGCTCGTCTTCTACCTCGCACCTTGTCCACCAGGAGGATGTCGGGTGAGTAAAAAATCAGGGATTCTTTCGGGTGAGGGGAGCTTCATCCCCCTTCGAATCGAGCTCAAAAAGTTTATCCCTTCGTACCATGTCTTCTACTTCAAGTTGCCCACTATTTTTTATGAAGTAAAACCTCGATTAATCGTGTCTCAATGAACCGTGTTCACGATTAACCGTGATGCTCACTCTTCCACCGAAAAGAAAATCCAGCTACGTATATAAATCCGATTATTTCCACAGTTGTACGTAGTTCCTAGACTTCCAAGAATGAATTTGAGAAAAAATAGAACTGAAGTAAGGAAACTCATTTCAAACTGCAAAAAACAAAGACTGATTACTTCATATTTCAGCCCGTGATAACGTGACATAGTACACACTTCGTTAAATAAAAATTGTCTCGATAAACCGTGTTTTTTTTATCCGTGTGACCCCGCCCCCCGTCCATTACCCAGGATAATGGAGATTCTACTGTATTTTGGACACAACAATCCATGAACTCAGGGAAACCCTCAGTATTGAGAGTCTTTGTAGAAACTATCGCAAAAGACACACGCAAAATAGCGCAGCACAAGAAGCAAGTTTTTTCCAAGTCCCCCCTCCGGTTTAATTCGTAACTCTATGAATATTCTTCAGATCGTAAAGAAAACGATGTGAATGTAGACAATTCAGTTGTACCACATGGATTCTCATTAATTTAATTAATAATGCATCTCCCTGTCAGGTTCGTTACTTGTATTTCTCCAAAACATTGCGCCCTCTCACCGCTGGACACTTACGCATACGACTCAATCTCCTCCTGGGGGAGTCGCCCACTAAGTCACCCCAATTTGTCTTTAGTTAGCTTTTCTTAAAATTTACCCCCTCTTTTCCAGCATGTATTTTTATAAAAATGTTCTAGATTACCAAACTTACAGATATGTATTTTTCGTAGGCACAGGATGGCACATGTCTGTTAATCGTGTTACTTACAAGGGGAAAGATGCCCGTCAAACGATATTTATATTTCCATAAGAGACTGATTTTTGCAAAAGTAAATTTTTCTAGTACTTCTCAGGCACGTGTTGGGACAGTTTGACTTTAGACTATGTCTTCTTAGGATTTCTATTTCTCGACGATGAGACTCCACGATTTTGATTTAATTAAGAGAATAAAGAGATTGAGAGACAAAGAAAGGATATAACATAGGTTCTGAGAAAGATCGTATCGATCGTAACATTAAACATTGTAAAATTCATATATTCTAGATTCCAAAGAATAGTTAACTTTGTTTTCATTAACAATGCCATAACCTTCTTTACTACAAGACGTGGCCTGAGAAAGACAACACTGTATTGTCTGTCTAAGGTAGTCCGATTAGATGAAGCGCAGTCCGGACGAGTTCGAAAGCAATATTATGAAAATATATAGTTAAACTTAACTTAATGCCTTACGATTCAATGATTATGATAATTTGGGGTATATTATCATTAGTTGCTTTTTAGAAAAAAGTTTTTCCTAAAATCGGCGGCGTCATTGTAAGGTTATTCAAGACAAAAAATGTTTTGAGAAATTTCTGCAGGTTATGATCTCTCTTAAATTTATTCTTTAGAAAGAGTGAGAACACATTGAAATAATAAATTGGCTATTGCGACTCTTAGCATCATTTAACATTTAATAACACTAAGTAAGAAATAAAAATTCTCGAATGTAGGACCCTTACTTTCAAGTTCAAAATCCTCTAAAATGTAATGAGTATGCACATATATTTCTTATAATACTTATTATTGTAACGAAGATGAAAAAAATCGTAGTTCAAATTTGCAACACTTTTCGGAATAATATCACATTTTCTTCACTGACTTAAAAATTTTAAGATCGACAACTCTGGTCTTGTATCTTGTAACTGCGTACCCTTGTCTTCAGGTCGTTGTTAGAAGACTCTATAGAAGGTAAGGAAAAAATATAAGGAAAGGTGGGGTTGCGGCACAGAAGGTATTGTTTAATTTATGATGTCCATCGGTTTTCTTAAGAAACGTTTTTATCCGTAGCAAAACAAATAACATGTAGCCATATAAACAAACGAAACAGCTTGATATTACTCTTTAAACTACAATTTTACTTTACTACGGAGAGTTATTTACGCCACATTGGATCTCTACTCAAGAAAACACTTCTTCATTTTAGGTTTCCACGATAATGATACGCAAATACTCTGAACTTCGAAAACTATTGTAGCCTTTTCATCTGAGATTCCGTTTATGAAGCATGTTTACGAGCAATCTTAGGTCTACCATGGAAGATGGTTGCCAAATATGAGGGTTACGGCTTGTGGTATCGAAGGCTATGCCGATGCGTGACCAATGTGTTAGTAAATAATTCAAAGCCTGCTGAAGCAAAATGAAAGATCTTTATAATTCGTATCTTCTATTTACTGTCCATGACTTTTATTGCCTAAATATATGGAGATAAATCGATCAAACCTTGAATTATAATCTTTGAACTTGCTCACAGAAGAATCATCATAGAACGGTGTGGACGATAGTGGCAATGCAGTCACCATATTACTGAAATAGATTCGTGTGTAGTTTTCAACTGAGAGAACCTCGGTTGTCCTGATTTTTTATATTTATTTCTGACAAAAATTATAAGAATTGTAAATACTCGGTACGTTTTCCAAAGGTGCTACTACTGGCGTGTGAATATAAAAGGTAAAACACAGATACCAGTAAAATTTGAAATTTGTTTTATGAAGAAGAAAGACAGTCTTTAAAAAAGTTCCTGTGTGATTGTCACAGAGACAGATCGCTTAATGCCGGAAATATTCTCTCGTTATCCATCTGGAACAGAAGAGGAACGGAACTCGTCTCAACCGTCGTAATGGAACAATGATGATATTAATATGAATGATCAATCATTTCCACGGAAAAGGATCACCATCACATATATTTCTGTACTCTTTATTTGCTTCGTCGTACGTATAACATTTTAATTTAGTTCTACAAAACCTTGACAAAGAAAAGAAGTAACATGGCCGAAGCCGCAACACTGTCGTTTGTTTATCTAGCAAAAACAACGACGAAAACGAATCACGAACATCGATCTTTCTCACGTTGATCTATAGAAATGGATTGTGGGGGTTAATTGAAACGTCACGGAACTTTGTGACCGCTATAAGCTGCAGCGTCGGTCAAGTCACATCTTTGAGTTGTCAACTTACCAGTATTAAGTTATTTTCCTAGCGCTTAAAAATAAATTACATCAAAAGATCTCAGGAAACCGATTTAGGAAAAAATCAAAAAAGTTGCTAATAAACTCGTTATAATCCCCTTGGGTAATAGTTTTACACGTTACGTTTTATGTGGGAAGTTTGAAATTAAAACTGCACAGTATAATTTTATAAGAAATAGAATTAAGTGCCCTATAGAGTTAAGCACTAAGTGGTTGTTTTAATGCAATCATTTGGAGTTAAAATGTCAGTTCATTTTGAAAATATTTCTTCTTTGATTTTCCTCCTCTCCATCCCAAAATTCAAGTGAAGAGTTAAAATTAATAAATATTATATAATTTGTTTTCAAGAGTTCCTATATTTTTTCCAAGCTGAAGACTACTATGAAGTATCCTTCTTGATAGTTTATACAATCTCGCTCAATCCAGTGAGAAAGTGAACGATACGGTCGTAGAGAGTAGTAAACAGCGCCCTACTTCAAGTTGTGAGGATGAAAGGATAATCATGTAGTTCTAGACTCCTAATTCATAAGTATCCACGATAGAACCTCAATTACTCATTGAATCCGACAACGCACTAAATCAACTTACCGGTTCATTAAAACATGAAGAATGGAGATAGTGATTCTGTTTGTATTATTTGTAGACTACAGGTCAAAGAAATGAAGTATGGTTTTTCAAATGCATCTTATACAATTTAGTGTATCGGAGCGAGGTCTTTTTGGACTAGGGTCACGGTAAAAGTAATTATGTGAAGCTTCAATCTAAGGTATGTCGAAAAACCATAGATCACTAAACGTCGACCCCGTTTTTTTATATTGAGTGATTATTACGTCGGATGACAAACTTCAGGGGGGTGATTCATGACATGAAAAGGAACAAAAATGGTCAGAACAACACATGTCCGTAAGTGGATGGTCAGTTCACTATAAAGCAATTAGTAGGCCTACTGGTACATACATTGCACGGTATTAATTTTCTGTAGTATTTAATGTTTTGCCACCTCACTGGACTCAAAACCCCTTTGATTTTTACTTGAGGGGGTACCTGGAAAGTGTTCTGTATGCTGAACCATCTTCTGTTGTGCAGACCCCTGAACAGTGAGTCTTTTGCATTGCAGTTCATGGAGGTCACTTGGAACATATTTTGCAATTAATATCATGTAATGTACCCAGACTAATTGAATGACTATCCATTATATTTGTATGAATTATTTTGTTCTTTTTTTCTGTCAAGGATTACCCCTTGAAGTTTGTCCCTTCCTGTAAATTCTCCCACCTTGAAATTTCCTTATATGCCGATGGATAAAGAATTGCTTGTGATTGTTGACAGGGTGCAAAAGGTTCAGGAGCAACTCATGAAGAACTCGGAAGAAATGGCACCAGCCCTTCGGACGAAGTGGGTGGCTCAGGGAGCCCTAAGCCTCCTATCAGTGTCAGTGAAATGCGACTGTCAGATTCCGTGCGACCAAGATACTACAATCTCTGGTTGCAACCCTTCATTGGGAATGAGGTTACAGACAACTTTACGGTTAAGGTAAGTACTTCAAGTACCTGCGCCATTTCGTAAAAATTGAATGGCTTACTATATAGTGTATGTTTGTGGTATACGTTTGTCACTATACAGTGTATTTTTCATTTGTAATCACAATATTATTAATTCAAGTTTTAGACAAACTTAATATTTGCGTAAATAATATCACAGTTCGTAAATAATGATGAGATACAAATGTGAATTAAAAAGACCCCCAAACGTTCGTCTTTATTTAAATTCGCAATTTTTACCTGTAATGAAAGGAAAAACATAGAGATTGCCCTAAACTAGAAGTTCCCAGATAGGTTCAAATCTTCACTATTTGTCTGAGATACCTATTTGGAAAATTTCCAGGTGTCCTGTGTCGTATGTATTATGGTTGTATCGACAACTCACCAACAAAAACATAGATCAGAACCAAACATAAAAATTGAATTTGGTTTAATTTAGAATAGAACCCAATTTCGGATAGTTCATACTGATACTTTTTCTAAAACGTGAAAATTTTGAAAATTAATATCGTTGTTTAATATAACCCACATTAAAATCCGTGTAAACGTTGCAGTTTTCGAAATATGCCGTGAAACTAGACCTCAAAAAGTGTAGTTTTAACGCAGCGTATCTAGAGAAAAACTAAATAGCGAGTTCAATGAGATAGAATGGGATGAAACTCCCATTACTTTAGCCTTACAGTTGCAAGGGATTTGTGCCCCTCTGGTAGTTCAGGGTTATCGCGCTCGCTTGCAACTGAGCGACTCCGTGTTCAATTCACGGCTGGGTCAGAAAAATATTGTAGCTTTTTACTTTAATATCTCAGTTCATGTAGTTGCTACTATTGAAAAGCGAACACTAAATAAAATAAATGGGATACAAGAATACTGATTAAATTAATAATAAAAAAATAAGCGATGAAATAATTAAGTATACATTATTTGTATACAGTAGACCCTACTGCCCACCCCTCCTCCCTCCTATCGTTCCGTGTAGACAAACTTCAACAACACGCTGCATTTCCCATCTACAAATACTACAGCGAGAAAAAAGAAGCGATTTTTGCTTTAGAGTAACATTAAACGCAAAGAATCAATGAAACTTAAAAGCTTTCATTGTTCAATTAAATCAAGATCACTCAATGTAGTAATAGACACATTAAGTGTAATTCACGAGAATACCGCGAATAAGTGCACAACAGTAAATCATTTTAGGTCTAGTAACGGCAAACTCCTGCTTCATAGCGCACCAATAAATAGTTCTGGCGATATTCGTGCCATGAGGCGAATATTTGTTCAAGAACGTTTGAAATGTTATATATTAAAAATTTTCACAAATAATTTGTATGTTTCTTTTGTTATATAATTCATTAATACAAGAATTGTATAACATTATTAATTTTTATGAACTGAAATATATCACCTACTCTACATATTTATATGTCTACGCAGGGCACGGTGGATATCTACATGACATGCGCGAAGGAGCAATGTTCGTCTGTCTCTTTGCATGCCAAAGAGCTCAACATCACGACAAACCATGTAATGTTACGAAAACTGCCCTCTAACCTCACGCTGGACGAGATTCGCGAGCGACGGGCTCTGAGCAAGAAGTACCGCGGGGGCGGAACCACCACCCCTACGCCAACCACCGTGGCGCCCACCTCCGTGCCTCTTCTGACTCTCGAAGACATGAAGATCTCGTCACACAAGGTGAGCGACGCGTCTAGAGAGCGTAGAATACGATTACGTCGTTGGAATTTTATCCACTGCAGAAAAGCGCCATATAAATGAATGTAAAATTAATTTAGCAACACTTTAGTTCATCAAGTGCCTTATTGGGTTACTTATTTTTATTTTCACTTTTATGGAGCGTAGGACAATGCATCCCTTAACTGAATTTATTTGGCAATTGATTTTACTAAAAAATTACACTGTGTTACTCATTTAAGCAAATATCTTTCAGTGTAAAGTTAATTTTCCTCCACTTGCTCGTAAGCGGTTTCTAACTGCATTTTTGACAAGAAATTTATGTGTATCATTATACAAATGTAAGGTTTCATATTTAAACAATTTTCATAAATTTTGTCGAATCGAAGTGATGGAATTACAGTGGAACCCATTGTAATATTAATGTAAATCAATTAACTTTTTATTCTATTTAACTCAAAGAAAAATACTTTTTATTCATTGTTTCCAAACGTGATTCGTAGAGATTTCGTCATCGTAAGTCAGAACCAGAAAAGAAAAGAAATTGACGGACATCAAATAAGTATATTTAAATAACATTATTTTCTTATTACCACATTACAAGAAAAACAATTATTTAACATATCAAGTAAACGGGTACGAAGCATTGTTTTCTCTATTGAGCTTGTCATAGAAATAAATTTCATTAAAGAAAAAAATTGTTGTGTTTTGTCTTTTCAAGCGTTATTTAAGCTTTCACAAAAAGTAAACGATCTCCCACTGCGATCATAAGTGTTTTGCGAACATAATCCAAAATGAAAGTATTCCGTCTCCAAAAGACATTGGGAGACATTTGAGTATTTGGACCATCGCCTTCTGTGAGAGGAATACAGAACACTCGGTTGCACCTGTCACCGCTCGGGGACATGAAACGTGTTGCGTAGAATTGGCGGAGCGCGTCGGGCGAGTTGCAGCTCCAAGTATTAGCGCAATCACTGGACGACTGCGACGACCAGTCGAAGGCGGCAGCTGTTGGGCGCCGCACACTGAACTATTTCGACCGAATTCGTCCCTAAAATCGTGTATCACCCGAACGGATTGAGATAGAGACATATCTCAAAAAGCATTTTGAAGATAAGAAAGTACATAACACAAGAAAAATATAGAAATTGGAAAATTCCCTTGCATAGCCTTGAAAACCAAGACTGTGTTTGCCATAATTTGAAAAAAAATGAAATAGTTTGCTTTTACTTATTTTTATTCGTATAATGTTAATTACGTATAATTTTAAGCTCGACCAAAGCAATTGATATTTAAGGTAAAATAAATTTATTACTCACACACATCCTTGAAAAGCGAGGGCTAATCAATGAATTTCGAAAAAAAAAACTTTTTAATTATTTTATCCTTGTTTATTTGCGTGTAAATTATTGACGACTTGCTATTTTGAAGACTTCGATCTGGAGAGTATCGGTGATGCAAAATAGTTCTTACTCGATGAATAACCTTGAAATAAAGCTCAAAGTTTCTGAAAGAATCATTATAATTCGATTCTACTTGGTATTTAATTGCATAAAGCAAGAGAAGTGCGAATCATTTTTCAGATTTTGACCTGATAAATCTACATTTAAGATAAAATGAATTTAATACTAACAAATATCTTTGAAAATCGAGTAAAAAATAGGTTCGGGTAATGCACGATTTTGGGACGAATTTGGTCAAAATAGTTCACTGTGCACCGCACCGCAGATTTCGCTCGCTACAAAGCCCGTTCCACGAGGCTGTAGCTTCACCTGCTCATATCCCGCGAAAAAGAGTGATATGTTTCGGGATCTTACACAAGGATACAAATATCTCTGGGAGGAATAGCAACTTTATCGATCCCACGAACACAACTAACTGCCGTAGCACGTCATGTGTCTACTATTCATTCAGCTAATGGTGACACTGACATGAATCATGAGGCACTTGCCCGCGTCAATTTAAAGATCACTGAATTCGTCTCGAAACAATGGGGTAATGCATCGTCACCGCGTCCCGAAATCTTTAATTTTTTTATTTTGAAAACTCGGGGACAATTATTTCTAAAAATTTCAAGTGGACGTACTTTACTTTTAGCCAACTTTCTAGAATGAAGTTGTTTGTGGTGTCGTCATCAAGGCAACGGGAGGGATGTTGGCGATTTCAGTTACGTGCAGTGGGCAGTAGCAGAATAATTGGAAGTGCGAATAAAATTCTAAATGCTCCGGAAAGTGAGAATAAATCCTCCGATCCTCCAACAACGTCTCAATTAGCACCCAAAATACTATCTCCCGTTTCCAGGATTCTTGACTATGTGGGGTAATATTTACGGGCAACTTCACACTTCTGTTTGCGAGAATCTTATCTACCTAAATTACTGAACAAATCAAATGAAATATGAGTAAGTGGTAGCTCGAAACACACTTGTAATAGAAGGATAAGTGATATCGGTGTAAATGTGCTATTTCGTGTGTTCTACGTTAAACTTTACTTATACTATAAAATTTACAATACATTTGTATACGTCAAATGAACTGCCTTATCTTCTTGAAAGCAGCGTTTTATTATCTTTATCCGTTTGGTAGGTACTTGCGGTGTTTGTTCTTACTGATTCATCGTGTACACAAATTGTTTTTTTTGTTTTTTTTACCGTGAATTTATGAGAGAGTAAAAACAAATTTCCTAAACAATCGAACCAAATACATCGAACATAATGAAGTACAAGAAAAATAATCCAAGTAATTAAATAAACGACCTTTTTTGGACAATCACAATTTATAATTTTCGTGGTTTTTGTTTCAATACACTACTTTTCGACTCGAGACTGGAGTCTTCCTCGGGTCTGAACAAACATATTGACCTATGTTCGTACGTTAATATTTCTTGTTGCTATTTGTTCACTTCTGTAATTTATTTATTTATATAGCTTATATAATGGACGTAAATAGTACTCTGAGAAAACACTAAGGATGTGCGAACCCTAGGTTTGGATGAGAGACCCAAATCCAAGGGGAGGAAAGGATTTCTCCGAACCTTGGGATATAACATCCCAACATTACAGTTTGGTGACTCATCCGAAAGTTGGGATGTCACGTCCAAAGCTTTGGAGAAATCTTTTCAGATCTCTGGATTTGGATCTCACATCCAAACCCGATCTCTCAGTGTACAATAGAACAATCCGTCACTTTCTCTATACGCCCCCGCATTCTTCTCGTAACGACCACTTTGATGGCCGAGCGTACACGGCCTCCAAGAGCGAGCGAACGAAGGAACGCGCTGAATTCTCGCAGAGCCATGCTGATCGTGTTGCGGCCGACGCATAACGTCGCAACGCACAGCGAGCAATGTAGGTCAGCAGTCAAGTCATGCGGGAGTTATGTCTCTTTTGCCTGTCGTCCTCGTTGCTCGTTTAGAAGTGAGAAGTTTTACTCGTCTGACGACACGAGGGCGCGGGAGCGGGTGGTTGAATCTCTTCTCTCGATTACTTTAATGACGTAGCGTCGGTAAATAAATGCCTTGTTGTACTCATCAACTGGCTGAACTACCCGACGTCGCCCGGGAGTTGAAAAGAAACTTACTGGACATTCAAAATTATAAAAAAATTCTCAAATAAAACATAAAAATTAAAAAAAAAATATTTATTTCTATTGGAATTCCAGAGAAAATTCGATACTGCGAATTAATATATTTTACCCTACAGCGCGTTTTTGCCAACAGGTCTGGATTATTTTAACCTCTACGCAACATTGAATATACGCAACATGCGAGTGAGTGAAACGCAACAATGGATTCTTATAAAAGACGCACCAACATGAAAACGATTCTACCCACTATAGAGCAAAGAATCGAAAAATCCTAAATCCCGTTTCTAGATATTATCTTCATTATTTTGTGAGATATACCGAAAAAAGTTATACAAGTACATTAAAAAGTAGTGGAAATCGGGGAAGGGAGCGGATTTTTCAAAAAAAAATCATTTTCCGAATTAGTTTCTAATTCGGAAAATGATTATTTTTTTTTTGGTTGGGGTTTTAGGGCTCGTCAACATCGAAGGTCATTAGAGCCCAGAAAATGAATTAGTTGCATTTAAATATTTTGTGGATATTAAACCATTTTTATTTAGTTTACTGTGACGATGATGTGACAACGTATGAATTTAAACAAAAGTGACATATTCACATACTCCTTCACTATAGAAAAATTGTAAATGAGCTGATAAAACTAATATAATGATAACTAATGAAAAAACCTGCTCATCTCCCATTTTCATTATATTTCGAATTTTTGCTAATATAATTTTCAAGTTTTAATTTTAATAATTCAAAATAGTAAACAGTTGTAATTCTAGTATGATGAAAATTTGCACATGTGACCTTCAAAACACCGTGAAAGTCCAATTGAGATTAGAACCATAAAGGAGAATCGATTCTTAGTAAATATTTAAAGAAGTACGTATAGTAATAATTTTTCTATTACTTGTGTGTCTTCTTGTTTGTAGCAGAACTAATTTTAAACTTGCATAAAGTACCATTCACACTATCTTTCGTTACACCTCTTATGGCACTGTAAAAGCTCGTCGAACCCGTAACTCTCACGATAAATCCGTAAATATCCATTCGCAAAAGCTGAGTAAAAATTAAAAATAGCTCACGGTCTCTTAGGCATTTTTACGTCATTTACGGATTTTAGAGGTCGGTGTTGCTGGTCTCAGACATAACTACTGTAACACCAGAAGGTGCCACTAGAGTAGTTTTATTTAGCCTATGATTTAAAAAAATTGTGAAACAAAACTTCAAACTTCAAATTTGAACCTAACCTGTACGTTATATTGAATTTTCTTCTAAGTATAGAAGATACCCGAAGTCATCCCGTACATAAGCCTTCTATTTTTGCTGTATTGGTACTAAATTTAAAAAATAGATTATGTAGCCTCAGCCCGTCACCGGTTTTTCTCCAATACCTCTTTAGATTATTCAATCAAATATGAGGGAATTTACTTTTTGCTGGTATGTAGGTAGTGAAGTTGCTTATCGTCTACACAGTTGTGGCTGTTTATGAAGTAATATATTATCTACAAAAAATTAAGATGACAATAAAATAGACAACTATGACACCATTTTGATATGATGCTTAGAAACCAGGAAACACAATTCACAGAAATGACCGACGCAATAATTAGTTAATGTACATATGAACTGATTAGTAAAATACTTTTCCGCCTAAAAGTACGTGTCAAAACGATCATGACCAAAATAACCTTGGTCCATCTGAAGTTGACGTTGTAGTAGTACCCCATTAAATGAGCCATGGATGTCGTTTAATATATCCACCCTTCATAAAAATGTCAAGGAAAACTGGAGAAAACCCCTTAGCTTAGTGGTTGGCATCAGGAAAGAACCGGTAACCAATAAAACGAAATAGAGGTCTATTTAAAAGCAGATTGGAGCAGATTCCCTCCCATTCCGTCTACAAGTCAAAACAAATCATAACATATTATAGAATCTGCCATTTGATTTTGAGCTAAGACAATTCCCATTTAAACACTTTATTTTTTAATTTAATAACTATTGTTGTTTAATGTTGAAAACAATTTGGTACGGTTTATTCTATGAATCTTAATTCTCCATCCTGAATTTCCTCCCAGTTTCAGAATTTCAAAACAAAATGTATGGTCCTCAATTCTCTGTGAGATTGCGCATTTAATATCTTTGGAAATTTATAATTTCTCATTTTTTGTGTTTGGTTTGTATCATCTCCTCGGCACAGATATCACCAGAGACAGACATGATCACCTTCTATTTGGAAAAGCCCATGGAGTTCGGGATGAACTATTCTCTGGAGATTCCTTATTGGGGGAATGTATCAGACTCCTTAAACGGTTTCTACCGAAGCAACTACACGGACAAGAATGGAACAAACAGGTAATAACAATTTAAGAAAACAAATATTTTAGCTCTTAATAGCGGTTAATCACAACGCGAGGTAACAAATTAATGATGTTATAATTAAATCGAACGAAAATGGGAAACGGGGTCCGGATTCGAACCCAGGACTTCAACTTAGCGAAACTTTACCTAGTTGAATAACAATAGTAACAGACGCATGCAAGGTGAAAGGAATGGCGCAGTTCGTGACGTCACAGTTCGCTAAGCTGAAGGCCTCTGGTTCGAATCCCTCTTCCGTCTCCCATTCTCATTCAAATCATTAAATATTTTATACTCAATTCTTAATGTTATTTTTATACAATGCACAATGCGTTACCGGGTATTAAAATGGAGATAGTTTCTAAATTTTGCTTTACATGCCAGTGGTTCATCATAATTTTTTGTAGAGATATTTCTCTCTAAATATTCTACCAATTCTTTTCTTTGTAATTTCCAGTAAAATACATGTAAAACTAAAAAAAATACAATTTACCGTAGTAGTTAAAATTATAACGTCCTCCTACTTCTGCAGTAATTCTAGATATGAAATACATGAATGTGTTTTCCCTCAGTGTATTAGAGTTGTGGGCTTTGGTTCCACCCCTGCATTCATACCAGCTAGTGCCGAGTTCGATTTATACCATCTCGTCGCTATTTTGTCCGAGCATTAAGTAATAACATAGGAAGAAATACGTGATATCTGTCACAGGGCTAGAGCACGTTTCACATCGTATGCACGGATTCATTGAACTTTCACCCCCTATTTTTTGTGTTACGAACAGTGCTAGATCGTTGATTCTTTCGAGTCTTGAGAGATCGATTAAATTCCAGCTCAGAAAATGATTTATTAGATGTTCTTGAGACGAAGGAAACATGACTTCGGAACATTCCAGGGAAAGAACTACGAAACTTCTTCGACAATTAATTTTTGATTTAACTATTACGTGAGATGGACGTAAGAAGTACATCTATAGGACTAAGGGTGAGCGCTTTGGCTACTGTTTTCGAATGTTCTGAATTTTTTAAAATGAAAGAATAAAAGTTTTTCTATCAAAATGCTAGAGAACTTAGTCAAACTTGAAACCAAAATTCAAATACATTGTTCATTAAAACGGTGTAATTAATTATTAACAGATTTTAATACACCACACATGAATTACTATTATAATGAATATTTTTAACATAACTACAATTTCTTGGTATTACGTCACAAATAACGAAAATTAAAAATGTTCTTCTAATTTGCCAACGTTTAGATATGTATAATATCATATATTGAAGCATCAGCAAGTTCGAGTAGAATTTTAATTTTTGTAATTTGTGATATGATGCCAAGAAATTGTAGTTAAATTAACAAGAGATCAAGAACGTAGCAATTTTATTTTTAATATAAACAAAATAGATAACGTTATTGAAATTTTGATGGTACTGTGCTTGACTTTCACCTGGCACCTCTCGCGCTGCCTTAACGACTCCAAAGAGTGTTTTGTTGCGTGTGGTATTCCAGAGAGCGACATCCAATCAAAGGTGAAGCATCTTCTGCTTCGTCGGCGCTGCCCTCACGCCAGACAACGAGGTAAAAACTCACGTCGATGACTATGATGATGATGATGATGATGATGATGGATTAAGGATCTTTTGCTTGGTTGACTTTGGTGACCGACGACCAAGTGAGACTGGATAGGAGTAGGCGGAAACGATACGAAAATGTTCTCATTACTTTCATCCCTCGGATGCGACGAAGACCAACGTCCAAGATGGGCCCCAAGTTTCATTCTACTACCAGGAAAAAATTATCGATATTCGAGTTTGGTATTGAATGAAAATGTTCCAGAAGACACATTAAAAAGATAAATAGGTCGAAATTTAGCTTTTTAATTATGCACTAACCTGTTAAGAGCAAAAAAATATGACAGACTATATTCTTATTGTAGGTACAACCAAAATGAATGTTTTTGTTAACTTTTCTCAATGAAACACGAACTTCAAAATATTATACGAACTGTAACATTGATGAAACCGTTTTTCGGGATAGAGTGAAGACGTACGACAGACAGAACCACTCTAAGCGAAAAGGATGAATGCGGTATCACCACACTCCCTCCACCTCTGCCACAAAACAATATTACCTATTGCAATATTAAATATAGATCCGTTGAAAATCATCCTTCTCTTATAAATTAATAAAATGAACACTCTGGACTATTTCGGCCCGGAGCTTTCCGAGGAGATCAATATTGAAAAATTAAATTTTTCTTTACATTAAATTTATTAACAAGAGTTTTTCCAACAAAATGTAATATTTGGTTTCAATCATCGAGATGTCTTATTTTCAACCAACATATTTTGTTGACAAAGATCAAGAAGCATTTTACTTTTATGGCTACACATTGTCGTAAAAATTACAGATATCAATTAATTTTTAACAATTCTCAAGTCGAAACTTGGATACCGATAATTTTTAGGACGTCAGTAGTGTCCATTGCGATCGGTGTATTCGCAACTAATTTGAAATCACTGACCCTCACGATCAAAAATGAAAGTAATCACTTAATATTTTGTGGTTCTACCTACAATAAGGAAACAAGCATCGTCTACGGTTAGGTGAAAATGTCGACGGACCGAGACTCAAACCCGGGAGCTCTTACTCTGACCGCAGGTGAACTGTCCAGCGCACCACCCGCCTCGACCCCCAAAACCCGTACATCGCATCCATACTGTCTGCTCCTATTAACTTGCGTCATATCCCTAAACTTTTTCCCTCGAGTCGGTTCTCGGAAATTAAAATTGAATCAAGACACGTAGGTACATGAAAATAGGGTACAAGTGCTCCCGGCACAGGGAGCAGCCAGTGGTAATGTATCCCCCGCTTTCGAGATTATTTTTATTAATCTTTGTCACATACATATGACACCCTAACTCGACGGTGTCATTACAGAGTTCCCTTATTTACACATTTCTATTTATTTCCATTATGCCCTTTCATCTTGAAATTAATTTGCGTAGTCTCGCTAACCATATGTTTATTATTAGAGTCAACTTTCGACCGCATAGCGGTCATCTTCAGTAATCTTCCTCCGGACAAGGAAAAGGGACAAAGTGGCTATTAATTTCATTTTGAATTACACCAACAAACAGTCACCGATAACATGTATATTTAATGGACCCCTTCATCTTCTTTGGGGATGTGACGCAGACCGGGTGGATGTGGTGAATGGTTTCGGGGGTCGGGTGGTGCTTGGCCAGAGTTCGAAGTCCCGGGTTGCGTCCCGATCCATCGCAATTTTCACTTGGTCGTGGATGACGCAATCCTTCCTCCACGAGTAGGTTCTCGGAAATAATATGTAGGTTCTCGGACGATAATTACCAGTGACGATAATTTGTTTCCATCGGGTCACGGCAGCATTAAATAAGCTGCATTTTGGTACAACTAGCTTTTATAGGTGTCTACTGAGTCACTTATTCTTCAAGATTAAACTGGAGGACGTATAACTTTTGTTTCGATACGAGTATGGCGGGAAGTTCATCTTGTAGGTTGCGAGATATTTGAATTTCGGTTCGATCCTTACCGGTAGCAGAATCCACTATCACAAAATATTCAAATCCGTAGCTTACTTTTGTTTATTCTGATAATACTTTCTTGTTTTTTGAATGTAAGCATCATACACTCGTTATGACGAAACATCTTTTAGAGTAGCAGTTCCCAAAGGGGGCGGGGCGGGGCGATGCTGCTAAGGGGGATACTGACAAGAGGGCCGAGAAGTTTTGTTGAAGTATCAACACTTTTTCGTTCAAAGGTGTTTCTTTTCTTTCAACAATACATAAAAGATTCTTAATATCATTTATTACATGCTTAGTAAATTTTAGTTATTTAGAACTTATTTTGGAAATTTTAGCTAATATACATTACAACATATTTGAAGCATACTAACAATTACTGTAAATTAAAACAAATAAACTCATATTCTTAATATCGATATTATAACACAATTTGAAGCATACTAACAATTACTGTAAATTAAAACAAATAAACTCATATTCTTAATATCGATATTATAACACAATTTGAAGCATACTAACAATTACTGTAAATTAAAACAAATAAACTCATATTCTTAATATCGATATTATAACACAATTTGAAGCATACTAACAATTACTGTAAATTAAAACAAATAAACTCATATTCTTAATATCGATATTATAACACAATTTGAAGCATACTAACAATTACTGTAAATTAAAACAAATAAACTCATATTCTTAATATCGATATTACATAATTCAATATACAACATTATTCATTGAACAAAAATGGGAAAGGGACGTGTCATGATAGAATATTCTCATTGGAGGACCCATGTAAAAAAGTTTGGGAACCGCTGTTCTAGAGCCTTACCATGATTGTTGGCAACAACTTTTCGCTCCTAATTTTACACCCTTTTCTGACACGCAACACAGATGTTATTTTTCCAATGGATTGGTTTTTAGTGACGTGAGTTCGTGTTTTGTGACGGGAAGTGAACTTAACTTTCTTAGCATGTTTTGGAGGTTTCCATATTTAGAAAACAAAGATTCATTTTGTATACAAAAGAAACTCTACGTTTTCATGTTACGGTCCCACTTAGACAGTGGAAAACTTTCATGTATTTCGCTGCCCCAACTATGGCTTCGACTGCAGTCAGAAACATCTTGGGCAGCGCAAAGGCGATTCGCCATTTCTGCTGACCGCCTCCGCCCTCCGAAGTCTTCCTTAAAGCGTGGGATTCGGGTGNCGGGTGATCAGCATCACGCCTTAGTGGCATGAGCTTGACTAACCAATAAACAACCATAAAAGTGTCGTCATAAACATGACATCACAAGAATTTGATGGGATTGGTACCCCCCTCCAGGGGACAAAATTCAAACAACAAAGATCTCTGGCGACGAGCAAGGGGGGTATCGAAGGAACGAGCAGTGTACGTGTGGAGACGTGCACTCCGGAGGATGGGTGGCCGCCCATGCTCCGTAATATTCATTTATTTGAGAACGAGTGTCGACAGGGCTCGACACTCCGTAAGACGCGCCTTCTGCGCGGATTGCGTAAGAATAAAATGATTCCTTATCATCACACTTGTTAAAGAATCATTTTATGTGCTCTTCAAGCACTGACGGTTTATTTCTCTTTTCCTGTAGTGTTTTATTCTCTTACTGCCTGTAGTGTTGAGCTCAACTGTAGAGTATGTTAGTGTGGAATGCAGTAGATTGAAATGCTTTCTGTAGTTAGCTGGATTCCAGATTCCAGCACTTCTTATATTAAATTTATGTTTACTTTTGTTGTGTGATCTGTGTTATTAATATTATATTTAGATCCTGATTCCATCTCACGTTCCAGCCGATCCCACTTCTCACTAAATATGATTGATGCGCATATAGCCTAGCGAGTAGCCTACCAAGTATAAAGATATTAGAAATAACTAATTAGATCGAACCTATAAATGGAACGATAACAGGACTAAATCAAAGGGGACATTTCATACAAACGTAAAATTTTGTGTTTCTTGTGAGATTAATAATTTATTATAATAAGTGAAAAAAACTGAAGCGAGCAGCGAAAATTAAGTATCTGTTTCATACAACAGGTTAAGTTGTAACGTTACCTGGGGTCAGCACGTGAGGTCAACGTGTAAACTTAATTTGAGATATTAATAAATACATCACAAATGACTACAACAACCCTCCGCATTTATTCTCTTGTTGTAAATTGGGAATTTAGAAACATAATTGTACAAACTAAATTATTTATGTTTCTTCACTAACAAAAATAATAATAATTGTTTCATTCTTGACTTTAAATTTTGAAAAAAATGTGTCAGATTGTTTACAAAACCGGTTGTACATGGGAATTTTATAATGGAAGAACTTAATGAATACATTTTTACCAACTATACGTATAAGTTTGTCTACAATCACGAAAAGACATTTTAGATACTACTTCCAGGCTCTAAATACCTAGATGTTGGCGAGCCCCAATTAAAACAAACTAATTATAGAAGTATTGATGTTGTTCGATTACGAATGAAATTTTTTGAGCCACTTGTGTTGGTCGCTACTTGCATCCTGTGTGTGTCTTGTCATCAGGTGGCTGGCCGTGACGCATTTCGAACCCACGTACGCCCGGAAGGCCTTCCCATGCTTCGATGAACCTGCAATGAAAGCGCACTTCGAAGTCCACGTGGCACGCCGCGACAACATGAATTCGCTCTCCAACATGCCGCTCCACTCCTCGCAGAACATGTGAGTATGATATCAACATACTTTCATGGTTCCGGCACTTCGGAAGGTTTTTTTATTCTATTATACATCTACGTAAGAGTTTATTTTATGCGACATTAAAAGAAAATTATTTTTAGAAGAGGAAAAAAATGCAATAAAAACGTAAAAATGAAGAAAATTAACTTTTTCAATATGGCAAACCACTGCAAAAATAACGAAAAAAATCATAAACGTAGAGTTTTATACGTCTAATCAAATAGCAAAATAAAATTTGGTGCACATTTTAAATTTCTATATGAAAGTAATTTTTGTGTTTTTGCATGCTTTTAAATGCTGTAACTTTCATATATGACATTTAATGACCTTGAAAAAAATAACTCAAATGTATGTTTTAATACCTTACCGTCACGCAAAAATTCAAATGTTTTACTTAATCCAGGGATCATAAAAAAATAAAATCCAAAAAACACGTTTTTTGCCCCTTGCGGGAGAAAGTAGGGAGTAATAAACATATCGACCGTGGAAATGGAAGTTTTTATGTGTATGTAACTCTTTAAACCGGGTTATTCGAAAATATAAGACTTAGGACATTTTGCCTATCTTAACCGGGGTTACCCTTTCTTGTTGAATACAGCAAGAGACATGGGTCAGGCGTGAGAGGAGTGTTTTTATTTCAAATCCGTTTGATTTTGGCGTGGGCTCTGCAAAATAGTGAAAATTGTACGCAACGTTTTCTCACATCTAAACAGCACAAAAATGTGTCAGTTTCAAGGATTCCAATATTGTTTATAAAACGCTGATTATAATTTTATTTCGACAGTCAAGAGCCATATCAAATATAACTCGTGATGAATATTCACAATTTAAAAAAGAATGGGGTCAGAAAAATTACAGACCCAAGTATAAATTTATCTTTTTTTTTAGGTTACAGAAATGGTGAAGTTCTAATGCCAAAAATCGACTCTAGAAGGCGTTAAAATGTACAAATTAGCGCATCAATTTTAAAAATTTTCCGAGGTGGGGGTGTCCAGGATCCCCTTTTGTTGTTACGAAATATGGGAAATTCTGCGTTCTGGCACTGCTAAATTCGCCTTCTAACACGGTGTACGAAGGAGGGGTGGGCCAAAGCCCAGTTGATTCTCGGCTTCGCTGTGCGCTTATACTGACATAGCACCAGGAACTGCCGTGTGAGATTTTCCAGACACCGTATAAGTAGAAAAATCGATAACCGTTAGATATAGCTTTCAAAATCCGAACAAATGTTGAGTACATATAAAATAATTGGTATTACGAATCATTATTTAATAAAATAGAAAGACATCTGAGAGATGCTAGAATTTTTCGATATATTAAAACAAATTTAATTAAAGCAATATAAGACCACACCCTACTCACGTGACCACTGAAGTGACCAATCGTGGGACCGCTCTCCTACTCACATGACATCTGCTGGTTGTCAGAGGAATCACAGCAGAGACGGACTCGCCTTCTTTTTCTTCCGCCTTAAAACCACCTCCGAAACGGATAGAAAGAAATAATTACTTCTTTAACGACATTTTTTTCTTTTATCTTTCGAAATGAGGTACAAATTTTCGAAATGGGCCACAAATTTTCGAAATGGATCACATTGACCAAACATAATGATTATTATGGGGTCGACAAATAACGGACCGAAACGGACAGCAAATTTTCGGGTTTGGTCGGATCGCTTTGGGTTGTGAAGAGGGTTAATCGAAAATTGATCGGTGACCGATCTGTTTATAGAAACTGTACGGTTTCGGTTAACAACTGCTATGGCGTCTTTTCAATAATCAGATTGGTTTTTGGTTTCACCGACTTCTGATAATCCGACCAGACCAGACCCGTAAAACTTTCAGTTTTCAGTTATTTGCCCACCCCTAATTACTACAAAGTAATAAGTAAAGTTTAATAATTTTATAAAGTAGGTTTACATCATTGAGTGTGATTTCCCAGTTTTCAAAGCACTGTTTACAAATGCAGTAAAACAATGATTTAAAAATACTTCTATTTAAAAGAAAATCTAACCTAAATAAGCTATGATGGCACGATTTATTCAGTTCATGAGTTTTCAATACTTTTGGACTATCAAGGGAGTACATTTGACTTCCCCTAAACTCTTACAATTAATTACTTCTGAAATCAGGAAATTTGAAAATACATGTTTCGTGAACAACTAGAACACTAATACGTGTTAAATACGTTGAATTTGAAGATTGACTTCAGAATGGAATTTGGTAAGCATAAATGTAAAATTACAAAACCTTGTTCGTGGGAAAGGAGACAACACTTTTACAAGTACACTACAGTAAAAGATCAAGATATAGAACAACTAGAACCTAATAAACTGTACAAATACTTGGGTGTAGTGCAAACAAATAGAACAGAACACACAATAGTCAAAGAACACATCACTAAAGAATTCATGAGAAGAACGGAAATAACAACAAAATCTCATTTAAATTCACGTACACTGCCGAAAGCTATAAACTCATTAGCCATCCCCATACTGTCCTAGTCCTTTGGGGTAGTAAAATGGTCAACTACAGATCTGGAAAATTTAGAGAGGAAAATCAGAAACACGATGACAAGCAACAACAAACACCATCTTACATCAGCATTAGAACGAATGTTCATCCCACGTAACCAGGGCGGAAGAGGCATCGTTCCAATCAAAGACCTCTGTGAAAGACATAAATACATCCTCAATAAGTTTTTCCGGAACAAAACGTATACCTCATCACTACACCAAGCAATGATAAAAACTATACACCCTGTCACCTAAACGAGCCTCTACCCCAACCAATACAAAAAAAAAAAAAAAATAATGACAACCTGGCAAGATAAACCAATACACGGGAACTAATCCCAACCAACTGACCAACAGCAAAATAAATAAAATAGAATCAGTTAAGTGGTTAATGAACGGAAAATTATTCCCAGAAACAGAAGGCTTCGTAGTATCAATGCAAGACGCAGTCACGCCAACCAGAAACTACAGGAAAATAATCCTAAAAATAAACCAGAATTACAAATTCATGTCGCCGATGTAACGAAACCAAAGAAACTCTCGAGCATATCATTGGTGGTTGCACACAGTTGGCCAAAAATTATTACAAAACTAGACACGACAACATGGGAAAAATAATTCATTGGAAATTGCAAAATCACTGAACTGCGTTAAGAATCCCGTACCACCAGACCATCTGTATAAACCTCAACCAGTCCTGCAAGATGATTTGAAGTCAAATATTTTGAACTGGGACAGAAGCATTCTCAATGACATTTAAACAATTCAAAAACAAAAAACGACAAAGTATCAACAACAAGCCTTTGAAGTAAAAGAACTCTGGAATGTTCAAGAAGTGGTCGTAATGCCTATCATTTTATCCACCCTGGGACTGGTACCCCAATCCCTAGTCGATTTCATTGAAAAACTAGAAATCCACACCAATATAATAAGTAGACTGCAACACAGCGTCATTCTATCCTCAGCCCACATTACCAGAAAGTTCTTGGACCTGAAATAGATTCTTCCTCCCGCAGAACTTGATTTAATAATCCACTGCTGAGAGAAAGACCAGTACAAGTTCAGATAACTAAATGAAAAATAATAATAATAAAAGAAAAATATAGCTTTATTTGAATATGTCAGAACAGTTTAACAATGTTCAGAAACTTGAATCTCTTAAAGTACACATAAAAATATGTAATGGTATAAAAATAAATATTTCATGGTTATTGTCTGAAATACCCGAATTAGTTTAATTTCTCTTTTTGAAATGTCCGGTGACAAAGTTCAAGGTGATGTAAAAACAATTACGGAAAACTTTCAATAAAGTAGATACAACTTCCAGTATATTCGTAAAACCCGTAGTCTTGTCGTCATTTGTCATATATTTTTATACTGTTGTATTTGTAAATGGGAAATGTAGCGTGCTATTGAAGCTTATCTGCATGGAGCGATAGGAGGTATGAGGGTAGAATGGTATAAGTATAGGTGGGCCGCTTAGCTGGGTTTACCAACAACTTGACCCACGTTAGTAGAAGTAGTTAGTAATAGAGTTATTGATACTAGGAGGAGCTGGATAGAGAAAGGAAGGTTTGCTTTTCAGTAGTCACAGCTATATGAACTGAGACATTAATGTGAAAAGCTACAAATTTTCTGGCCTCATCGGGATGACTTGGTGATGAGCGACAACACTACCACCTGCGCCACCGCTGGGGCTTTGACTGACGTACAAAGAGAGAGATAATGTCCCAAAACACTCGATTAGTTCTTAAGACATGCTTCGATTAAGAAACAAACTTTCTCAAGTAATTCTTTTAAAAAATGTATCCGCTTATTGATTTCTCGGGAATAAAACTTCGTAATTTCGTGTATGTTTGATCTTTTAAAAATCTTTGAAAATAAATTTGTTTCTTAAAAATAGACAGTTTCAATCCCAGAAGATTCGTACTCTGTGAAAATGAACGTTGTTCTCCGTGATTTCTTTATCTAAAAGTCATTAGATAGAAAGTTTTGTTTTTCTAGGATTATAGTTTATCTGTCCTTGTCATTGAAATATTAACGGTCACGCTAATATAATCCTCTTCACGACTCACTGGTTGGAATTTCTTCGTAATGATTTTTTTTTCCATCTCCAAAGGGAAACATGACCATAAACTCGAGGTACAAGAACACTTGTTACGGATGTAATAACCATAAAGAGGATATGAGGAAAGATAACGTATTAACAATGACCACAAAAACAATAGTGGCTTTTCTACGGTATACACTTCATCTATGATCCTTTGTGACTATTTAGAATTATTTTCTCCCGTGTCTCGTACAACATTTGAAGTTTAAATTAATCAACATAAAATTCTACATTTTTTGTTTGTTTTCGGGATCCAAAATCTATCAAACACTTGTAATTCAAAATGTAAATTAAGGGACATTTATTTAACAGTTATTCCGGTTATATGGTGGTTTCGTGATTTTTTGATAATCCTTTTTCAATGCATAGGGGAGTATTAAAATCATTTAAAGAGGGTTTCGAGTTAACGTGTCATTTCTGAGAGTCAATTTGAGATTACAGACAATTTCATAGAGAGAGAAGCGACAACTCGAATAAAAAAGTCCAAGGAGTACGGAGAAGATTATCATACTTTGGCGAATCTTCTGAGCGCGCATCATTATATAACAGATGCATAAGGGGGGTCAAAATGCCCTCCCTTTGTTCCTTTTTACATTATTTTCTCATGACGATTATGTAAAGTATGGCCATATCTCACTGCAAGGAGACCAAAATGGCTAGCACTTGACTGTTACCGCGATACCAGTGAGGAGGTGTTTCAAAGGACCCAATCAGACGACACAATGTCCTTGTCTTTTATCTCTCATATAATGGTCTCTATTTCAGATCAACCTGTTTGTCCACGGTTGACTAAATAGAAAAGTTCTGAACGCGATATAGTGCAACGTAATGAAATCCGTGTAGACACGTCGTCTCCTAGACAACACCACGACCGCTGCCACATAATCAGCGACGTTCAACCAAAATCATCCAGTTCAGATGGCGTTGATTCGGCACAACTTGTCTTTTCTATTCAGTTGGCCGTGCCCCTTTTCGATGAGGTTAGGTGTTAAACATTTAACAGATTTGATTACTTTGATACTATCTCAGAACTGACATTCAACAATATAGCCAAACAATCTGACAATGCGCCACAGAGATGTGTCAACATAAAATGGGGGGCTCTTATGAATTGAAATTAAATGAAATTGAATGACTATGATAATGAATGTAAATGAAATTGAAGGGCTCTAATGACCTCGATGTTGGCATGTCCTAAAGCCCCATTAAAAGAAAACACAAAATTTGAACATGGCGTTATTTAAATATAATAGAACAGTAGATTACTAATACAGAACTAATTTTGATAAATATTAAGTAACGATTTAAAATCGATTAGAAATCTTGAAAATGACCTTAAATTTAAAAAAATGTACACACATATAACTTAACAGTGTATTGAGAGGTACCCGTACATTGTTTTCTATGTATATCGAATTAGTTTCGAGATTCCTTTGGATTTATAATAATTAATACACTTAATACCTGTACATAAAAATAGAAACGCATGTTACTACCTCGTTATAAATGACACAAGGTCTTAAAAACACGAGATTATTACACAAGATTACTTGGGTACCGATTGTAATAGGGAAAATTGTACTCCACTACAAAATATAGCTGGATAGAAATAAAAGTCAATGTGACATTTGCATATATTTCTTGAAATATCGCGATATTTTTGTAAAATCAAACGCATGATATATCGTATTTTTCTTTCGAATGAAATATGAATATTGTTTCGGATCGAACATAGAATCTTCAGAGAATATTTCTGAATTTGTTTGTACTTAGATTTGTCAAATTAGTGATATTTTTAGTAATTTATATTTATATGAGGGAAAACTAATGTTTGAAGGTCAGAAAGTCACATACAGAATTTTATATGTCCTCAAAAGAAAATATTCCGTGCCTCTGTTTTCTTTTCCCGGCGTAATCTCACACGCATAGCTTCATTAAGTCACTATTTCTTCTGTGGAACTAATTAACTTTATTGCCAATTCCAATCAGAAAATCCCTGAGATAATAAAATGGTGGATATCACATTTCAACCCAATCAAAGTCAAGTCATATAGCACACTTCCATCACTCAGATTTTCCCACCTACAGTATTTCTTTTTCAAAGCTTCATACGACATCATCGAAAGCTAAATGTAAAATTCCTTGTGTTATTTCTTTTCTTGTGTTTTTGTAAACTTTTTTTAAAACATTTAATTCATTTGTGGTTCACCGTGTCGCAATAAACGTATTTTGTGTTATATTTGTATTACATTGAAATTAAGTTACTTAGTTTTAAGTTAGTTGTCTTGCTGGCATTGTGTGATGTTACCGACGTATGATATAATCCATAGTTATTAAGAAGAAGAAGAAGAAGAAAATAACATTAAGAGGTTGTTGGTCCCTTGTTACATTTGTATGTCTGAAATTACAGCACTGAACAACCTGGTTGGGTGTGGGACCATTACCCGAAGACCCCAGTGATGTCGACTTATCTGGTGGCGGTCATAGTTTCGGAACTTGCGGAACGTCTTGCTCCTCCCATTGCGGGTCAACCATCCTTGAGTGTCGTCGCACGGCCTGAACTTCTACATACTGCAGATTACGCGCTGAAGGTACGTATGCATACATCGAACATATTCCATGTTATAAGTCCAGAGTTTAGAGATGATCTAAACAGACCACCTATTTATGTGTTAGTCAGAATGTCTCACACAATTTTTTTTAAAAATTCTTTAGTGTTATTTTATGTATTCATTATACGTTTAATTACGACTCTAGTAAAAATGGCCATTGACTGGCCATCTGTTTGCGCCAAACGGCCATTTATTTCAAGTGGCCACCAATGGCCGTTTAGAAAAAACAGATGACCAGTCAATGGCCATTTTTACGAGAGGGGTGAAAAACGTATTTTTTAATTGAAAAATTGAAGGCATGATGGGCTTTTCAAATAAGAATTTGTAAATCATTTTGTGTGTTTCTGACGTAGTAAGAATCACTTCAATAGGCTACATCCCGTTCTCTCTTGTTATCAGTGGCACAGTGAGTGGGAATGTCTTCGTTGTCCGGACACCCTCAAATAAAAAAATATATTTTGTTTTTATAAAAAAACTTAAAACACAAATAAATGTAAGTTCTAAATTAAACATTAGATTATAATTCTTTGTGTATACTTTTCCTAGATTTCGGTTCAGACCATTGACGGACCAAGGGGAGTAGCTAGTAAATATAATGCTTAGACATTTTTTTCCTTAAAACATGGTTTCTGTAAGTAGTTTTATGGGTCTCCAGATACCATAAAATGATCTTTCAAGATCACATTTTCAGAAAGTTTATATTGTTTAAACCTCCCACTAGGCTGGGTGTTCCATATTAAATACCCCCAGACCCCCACCCCTGCAGAGGGTGGATACCCCCCTCCCCCCGGCAATGCCTTTGCTCATTGTGACAAGATTTGAGTGAAGGGAAAGAAAAGGAGAGCATACTGGGTTTCCATAAAATGTAAAGTATCAAACCCACATTGGTTTGAGGAAGGTAAGATAAATTGCAGCTGAAAACCTCTGGCTTTTGTCTGGCTGAGCGGGGAATCAAACACTTGCACTCTCGCTCACCACAGCATGCTACTCCAATAACACAATGGTTGGTATAATAAATAATGAGCTAACAAGCAAAGTTCTCAGGCAGAAATTATTGATTGATTCTAAAGCTGCAATTCATTAAATAATTTTCTGAAACCAGTATATATTGGACAAAAAAATAGATTATGCACTTATGCATCAAGCATGTAATCCTTTGCCATCATTGGTAAAAAAATTTAGATATTTTTTCAAATTGGTTTCAGAACAGCAAAATTTAATCCCATTTTCTCTAGTGTGATTTTCATTTTAAGTACTAAGATTTTTTATGGAATATGACTCAGTCTGCTGCCAATTCATAATAAAAGATACAAAGCATACATGGCTTGAAATAATGAAAAGAAATATTTAATATTATAGTGAATAAGTACCTTTTGAACTCCACTAGCAGCATGTATTGTGAACCAAAATTATTTTGATTATTATGTTCAATCTATTGTCATTGTAGTTCTTGATAAATTGCCCAAATTTCTTTGAGAGTTAAAAATTATTGATTCAAACTTCATTATCAGATGAAATTCACGAATGCAACTAATATTATATAACTAAAACAATTCTCACATTAATTTTATGTTATTTTTAGTTTAGTTCCAAATTCTTACATTTGACATTTTTTTAAATTTATAGTGTTTTATTGCCCCAAAAGTCACTTACTTGGTGTCCCCAAATAAATTTCTTGGTTCTTTGGCAAATAAAAAAAAAAATTATTATTATAATTTATATATTTGCTTACAGGAACCTTACAAAGTCAATTTTTGAGTTTAGTGGTTTGTCAGACAATAAAAAAGACATTTGAGTGATGTTAGCTATCCATTTAGCATATCCTTCATTTAAAGTAATGGTTGAGATCCTCCTCTTTTATGTAAAGCCTAGTTAATTGAAAAGATTCTCAAAAAATGCAAAATAAGTCATGACTTCCTTTAGTTGTAGATTCATTCTGTTGTTGAAGAGATCCATGACATGTTAAGCAACAAATTTACAAAAAACCATTGAAAGCCAAAAAATGTAAACTAAATGTACGTCTGGATAGTAAACAAGAAAAAAACCTTTTTTGTAATATGCACTATAATCTATGGTTCCAGAATTAGCCAGACAAGACTCAATTGTAAATGAAATTCTGTATACTTGTTAAGGTGGGTCCACAAATACTGGAGCATTATGCCAAATACTTCAATGTTACATACCCTCTGCCCAATATGACTATGGCTGCTGTTCCTGACTTTGCTGCTGGTGCTATGGAAAACTGGGGCCTTGTCATTTACAGGTAATACCAGCATTGAGTTATCATATTATAATATCTAGCATTACCTATTAAAATAACATATTAAAATGATAGTACTTCTTCAATCAAACTTAGGGACATCAACCTTCACTTGTTGCTTGTGTTTCTATGCTCTGATAAAATTTATGGACACAAACTTTGTAGGCTAAATTCAACATTATTCTTACACTCAATTTCTTAGGGTGCTTTAAGTCAACGTAGCTCATGAACAAAGAGAATTTATCCCTTATATCATAAACAATTATAAAAGTACTTTTGGGGAGACCAAGAAAGACCAGTTTAATTTACTCATTTTGAGAATTTATAAATTTTTTAACAGATGTAAGGGTGGATGACAGACAATTTTATATGGTTGCAAGTGTCAAGTTAGGTGTTTCTGAAGATAGAATTGTAAACATTTTCTAACAGTCTTCTACTCCACTAAGGAAATACTGTCCACTAAAAGCTTGTATGGACAATTTTACCTTGCGGTTACTTTTCTATTCATAACCATGGATCAATTAAGACAATTTCCTTTCAACATTAATTACTTCTTGACTTTTAACTGCTTTAATCCATCATAGCGTATTGCTCTGAGTTGTATAGCTAGAGTTGATCTCGTTCAAAATTAATATTTTCAGAATCATTTATTTAAAAAAGAAATTATGTACTAGAACACCATTGCCTATTATATACTGGAGATTGACTTTATTGTCACTGCCTGTGATCTTATACTCTTCTTCCACTTCCACAGATTTCAAAAATACTATTATCATTAGGGTGCTTCGCAAAAAACCAGTTTTTGAAATTTGGATAGAGGCACCCTCTCATTTTTTTTTATCTAAAAAAAAGAAGATGCTTGATATTGACCCCTAAAATATATTTTTGAAATCTGAAATATTTACTGAAGTCTTATATGAAGACATATCTAAACTGTCTACAATTTTCTTGGTAGAAACCTCCGAAATATTTTTTTTTTTAATCTGAAATTTTTGCTTACAACATATAATAAATAATAAATAAATTTATTGTCAAAAAACAGATCAAACTGCGTATGACCACGTGGAGGGAAGAAAAAAAATTAATTTACTCTCCGGAAGCAAGCAAGGGACCATCCCATCAATTCCGATCAAGGGCCCTAAGGCAGAGGCGGATTCAAAAAATTCAGCAAAAATTCCTAGATAAGATAAAAAGTTAGCTGCGAGTTATAATACTAATAGAATGTCAATATGTTTGTAATTTTAAGCAAAAAATTACATGTAAGTTATTATCGAACTATAGATTATTCTGAGTATAGTGCTTAAAAATTGAAATAACACTAAATTCACGATTTATTGTTACAATAGACCCGCCCCTAGACAAAGCCTAGAGAACCTGTATGATAAATCCGCCTCTACCCGAAGGAAAACCGGAGAAAAACCCGGGCCAGGATGGGGCTACAGAATTTATGTACACAAACGTGCCAATGTTGAGTACACATAAAACTAAATTAATATGAGCCATAAGACAACACAATCATGCAAGAAAATAGTTTTTGAAATTGTTATAAGTTGTTTAAAAAGTACTACAGCAATGGCGTGATAAAGCACAAGACGAATTTAACTTTTGTTAAAATCAATAAATTCTTTTACAGTGTAGAAGCACTGGTGCAGGAGGTAGTTTTTAACCGCGGATTTGAAGATATTCAATTTCATAATATCTTTTATATTCTTGGGCAGGGAATTATATAGAACGATTCCCGAATGGTATGGTCCCTTTTGGCAAAGAGTGGTTGACACTCTAGGGCGATGAATATTACTACTATTGCGTGTATAGTGTTCGTGAACGAGACTGTTTCGTATAAAGCAAGGGTGGCACTTCAGTAATTCGGTCTTAACAAACACGACCGTTTCATAAATATAAATGCAGGGAAGTGTTAAGATATTTAATTCCTTGAATAAAGGTTTACAAGAGTTTCGGGGGTGAGATTTACAAATTATCCGAACTATCCTCTTCTGAATTCTGAAAGTTTGAATACTCTGACCGGAATTACCCCAGAAGGTAATGCCGTAACGTAAATGGGAGTAAACGTTTGCAAAATATACGCAACGGGAAATACGTGGACTAACTGCGTTAACTAAGATTCGGAATGCGTAACACAATTTGCTTAATTGGGAATTAAGATTGTCAATGTGACAATTCCATTTGAGGTTGTCTTGAATATGGAGACCTAAGAATTTTGTATTTGTAACAGTTTTTAATTGTGTTCCGTTTAAAGAAAGAGAAACCTGGGGTAAAGATTTTGTGATACTATTGTGAAATGACATAGACACTGTTTTGTCAGTGTTTACAATGAGACGATTTGCATGGAACCAAGTCGAAAGGTTAGACAAAACTTTTTGAGCATTGGCGTGTTTACATAGTAAATTAGTGTCATCAGCAAAAAGAACCATTTTGCAATCTGATGTGGATGATGACATGTCGTTCACATACAATAAAAAGAGTATAGGGCCGAGAATTGATCCTTGGGGTACTCCGCAAGTAAGTGGCTTTGTTTCTGAAAGACAACGCTCAAGTATTTTATTTTTAGTATAGGATATTTCTACTTGTTGATATCTATCTTTTAAATAAGAAGTTAGCCATTGATGTGGAAGTCCACGAATGCCTAAAGAATGCAATTTGGTAAGGAGAATTCCGTGATCGATGACATCGAATGCTTTGGATAAGTCAAGAAAAACACCCTGAGGATTTTCTCCACTGTCTAGAGATGTGGTAACATCGTTTAAGAAGGAAAATATGGCGCTTGTAGTGGAAAAGGATTTCCTAAAACCGTGTTGATCGTCAGAGAGAATGTTATATTTTGATAAAAAATCTAGAAGACGCTTATAGAACAATTTTTCTAGGATTTTTGAGAAAGTGGGTAGTAGAGATATTGGTCGGTAATTTCCAATATTAAGTTTGTTTCCTTTCTTGTGTAAAGGTTTCACTTTAGCTCTCTTAAATATATTGGGAAACACCCCTTCCGATAAAGAACTATTAAAAATATTTACGAGTGGATTTAATATAGCGTGGGACGAAGATTTAACAATAAACTCAGGTATATCATCTATGCCTCGTGAAAATTTGTTTTTTAAGGAGCTGATGATTCCCATGACTTCACTGGCGTTAGTTTCGGAAGTGAACATAGAATTGGGTATGTGGGTGGTAATAATTGGAGGACATTGATTTGGATATATTGAGTTCGTTATTTTACCAACTTCTGAGAAGTGAGAAGACATAAGACATAACAATACTTAAAACATAAAATGGGAGGAGTTCCTATGTAACATTAAAATTAAGCACCCTCCCATTTTGTTGAATACCTTTAAATAAGACTTCTATAAACATTTCACAATTTAGAAATATATTTTAAAGATATCTACTAAACTTAAAAATTTTGAAATTTTAAAGATTGATAAAAACTCCTAAAATATATTTTTAAAACGTGAAATTTTTATGGAAGTCTTTTTTATGATATAATACAGAATGGGAGGGTGCCCTGTCCAAATTTCAAAAGATAATTTTTCAAGAACTGCCCTAATTACTTCTATCACATCACCTTAGGGTCTTCCTCCTCATTCTCTCTCTCCAGGAAGTCAAATGTCATGTCAATTCTCTTTTCTAGCAGTTTTATTTTATGATAAAACCACTGCAACCTACATGTTATGAAATTCTGATGTTTTGACAAAAAAAATTTAAATTGACCTTTAACAATTATCTTAATTATATTTTACACTAAATTTACCATTTTTCATTTTTAAAAATTTTACAACATTTTTAGACACAGTCAAAATCTGACATGGTAGACTTAGGCTGTAACAAACACATCAACTTTGCCCCAATATCCTTTTAATGAGATTATAACTCCTATCAAAAAGCTCCTCAAGTCTGCTGGCAGAAAGGCAAAAATAGACCTTTTCAACCCATCAAAATAAACAATAGGCAATTGTGCTGGCAAGACCAGCAGTAATTATGTCACAGTGAAGATCTCATTCGGCACAATGCTATAAGTTCTTCCAGAAATTTTCTTCATAATTTTTCATGATTCCTCTATTCACTTTATGCTGCAAAGCACAATCTATTCTGCTACTAATTAAACCTTTATTTCTTCATTCTTATTTTTTTGCTTAAAAGTACAAACATATTGACATTCTATCAGTATTATAACTCGCAGCTAACTTTTTGTCTTATCTAGGAACTTATGCTGAATTTTTTTGAATCCACCTCTGCCTTAGGGCCCTTGATCGGAATTGATGGGATGGTCCCTTGCTTGCTTCCCAAGAGTAAATTAGTTTATTGTCCTCCACGTGGTCATAAGCAGTTTGTGCTGTTTTTTGACAATAAATTTATTATTATTATTATCTATTTATTTGTTTTCTAAATTTTCTATATGACTCCCCTTTGTTGAGACATGGGATTAATTTGCCATTGTGATTCATTTTCTTGAGAAGCAATAACAAACGTAATGTTCTCCGAGTAGAAAATTTTATGTGGTAAGAAGCTCTCTCAGATAATACATAATAGCTTATTGTCCCCAACATAGTCATTTAGAGTTTTTAATGGCTTGATTAGCAATAAATTATTTATTTTCATCAGAGTTCCTTCATTTTTAGCCAGATTGATCTTTTAAGTCGGTGTAACTTTCTCAGTTGGTGTATCACAATAATAGTTCTGGTTATATATTAGTTGTTTATCACTATTTTTGGTTCCATTTATTTGTATGTAAGTGAAGAAGAAGTAGAAGTAGTAAGGAATTATTTTAAAGAGAGCTACACAATCTGAAAGTGTGTCTTGAAAGTTTAGTTACTCTATTTTTCTTTCTACGTTCTGCACATTGCATTTTGAACATGAACCTAACTAACTGTTCTTGAGGTCTTCTGATCTATGAGGTAGACCTCCAAAAAACGAACAGTTTTGATGTTCATGTTCCCTCCCAACTATTCCCTATAAGGTCTTGGTTACATATAACTATATTTAATAGACAATAATACTTTTCATATATTGTAACATCAGTTAATAGGTTACAATCACCATGTTGGAGGCAATAAACTAATTTATATAGTGAATAACTTAATTCTTATTAAAAATATTATTAAAGTAAAATTAACTTTTATCTTTTACGATTTCATACACTGGCAAAAAATTAAAAAAAAAAAAAAAAAAGAATGACCAATCCAAAATTTCAACTAAAGAAAATGAATCATATTTCAATTTGCCAGAATAGTAAGTTGTTTAACAATAAAAATTTCATTTGCAGAGAGTCTCTGATGCTGTACGATCCAAAGACATCCACCGACAGCAGTCAGTACCATGTGGCAGGAGTGATAGCTCATGAATTAGCCCATCAGTGGTTTGGGAACATTGTCACTATGTCCTGGTGGACAGACCTCTGGCTCAATGAAGGATTTGCTACTTATGTTTCATACATCGGGGTGGACCATGTGAGTATTTCATTGTTTTCTTGTTAAAATCAATCTATATACACGACTTTCCTTTATGATACAGTAGAAATATTTTAATTCAATATTTTAAAAAGGGGAATCTTTGTAGCATTTTTAAGTTCCTGATTCAGCAGAAATATTTTTTTATTCAACACACTGTAAGTTATCTAATGTAGGAATTCACAGAGAAGTTTAAGAACAAAACAAAGTAATTGTACTAAAAATTCACAGGACAGTTGAATTTGTCCTGTTATTAGATATTATGAAGGCATTATTATTTTTGAATGGGGTTTAATTTTTACTCAGCTTTATTAAATTGTGTTTTTCTCCAAATCTGAAATACTATATAATAATTTAGAAAACAGATTTTTTATTTATTTCAATAATAAAAATACTATTGTTACTATTGTTACTATTATCATCCTTAAGAATATTCTTACAATGTTTATTATGTCAAAGAATTTATATCAACTAGTTTCTTTCTTCTTCCATGTTTATACTCACTAAAAGATAATTTGGAAATTTGGAAAGTAAGTACTGTTTCCTTACCATGAGATGTTTAACAAAATCCATTTAATGTAATAAAACTTTTATAATACTTTATTTATTCTCTCAACTCCCAAGTTGAAATAAAAAAATAAAAATTTATTTTATTGTTACCATGACATCAAAGATGCAAATCCGCCTTTTCATATTTTTGCAATACACTATTTCAAAGTGCTGATGTTTGGGAAAATTTGAGTTTTTACTTAAATATTACTATAAGTTTAAGCTTACAAGGTTTAAAGTTAAACAATTGAATTATGTATGAAATAGTTTGAATTGAAGAGTTTATAAAATCAAAATGTCTTTATTGCTACAAACTTCAATCACTAATCCAAATTGATGTTTGTAACAATATCACAAACATTTTTAAATCTTGACCAAATATGTAAAAAAACAACTAATGGTCAGTATTTTTATATAATTTAAAAAATATAACTAGGTGTGTGTCCCAAAATGGTGTTATCTGGAGCTTCCCTAAGGAATATTACTGTTGTAATTATATAGCAGTGGATAGTCAAGCGATTAGGAGTTATAAAGGTGATTAACACAAATAGACACGCACACTCCTTTCAGCTTGGGTAAGCTCAAAACTGCCGGAAACAGGAAACAGTAGATGCAGTACATAAAAGACATGGATGACAAGGATTACATATTGCAAACCTAAATCCAACAATTACTCTCTTTAAAAATTAAAAGATGCCTTAAAATTGAAGTGAAAGGAATTGTGGTACTATAGAATTTTCTTATATTTATATTGTATAGGTGGAACCTACATGGAACACTCTGGAAAAACTTGTGACAGATGAGATGCATCCAGTTCTTGAGACTGATAGTCTTGACTCAACACATCCTGTATCTGTGGAGGTGAACAACACTTCTCAAATCTCTGAAGTCTTCGATGATGTTTCTTACAATAAAGGTGGGATTTTTTAGATGAAATGTTGACTTGTAATTGTTTTGGACCATGCTAGCAATTAACATTTCCCCTTTAGTTAGCTATAATATTTTTATTATAGAGTCATCTATATGTTGAGTGGTTTAAAAGGCACCATATCATGCAAAACAATTGACAGAATGAAGTGTTTTATTTAGTGAACTCTTCTGTAGCTACAAAGTAAAATACTTTGGGATCTTACTACAATTAAAATATATATTGGGTAAAGTTTTATTAAAACATTTACCACTCATTCTGAACTGCTGGCTTGAGAAAAAATATTTGTTCACCTTTTTAAAAATAGATTGTTAAATTTTGATGTGCCATTAGAAAACAGTTTAATATCAAAATTCATAGGCCCAATGGTCACTGCAGCACAAGATCTGTAAGCAGAAACTGAGGATGGGAACAATAGTTCCCAAAACTACTCTGAAGAAAATTGTAAATAGAGATTGTGGATGCCTTTATAGAATATATATTTTATTAATTCCTAGCTATTCAACATTTTTTAGCCTTGAATGTAATACTTTATTTTTGACATAAGTTTTGTGTAGACAGAATTGCATGCAACTGTGGTAAAATTTAATACAAGCTGTAAAAAACACCGGTTAGCAGCAAGAATGTTTGTAATTGATGGAGTGGTAGCAGTCTGCAGCTAAGACCACCATGAAGTTCTAATCACCCTATGGACTTTATTTTTGGCAGTTACCTAATAAATGTAGTTATAAATAAAAAAATTCCCTTGAGACATAAACAGTACAGGATTATTGCAATTATTGAAACACTCACACCATACATGGGACGAGGTAGACTGTTGGTTAGACACGTAGAAAGTATCCAATGGCACTCATATTGAAATATATTAAAGAATGTAAGAAACTTATTAAATTTTTAAGATTCTTCATTCATTATTTTTTGTCCAGTTACATTTAAAAATATAATTTTTTAAAGCAATTCAACCATGACTCTGTATTACAAATGCTTTATACGTGGATGGTGGATATGTTAATATTTGAAAATTGAAATAAATTACTTTTATGAACACATTTTTTTCACTCAAGTAAATAAGTAGATTTTTTAAGAAAATGATCTATCCAACAATTTTGTACACCCTATTATAGTTTTCCAGCTTTTGACCATCTATTAAATTGTTTGCATATATTATTTACTTGCAGAAAAGAATATTTAATTACAATTTCTAAACATTTCTTTGAAATATTTTTTGAACAATTGAAGCAAGTGAAATTTTAATCGACTTCGGAAGGAAGAAACCTCTACTTGTACAATGCAATTCTTCCCCTAATTATTAGAAAAATGTATTTCCCTTTTTTACTCAATAAGCTGGGTGACAAGGAAGACAGACACAAAAATAATTAAAATAATTACTTTTTGACTTATAGGTGCTTCCTTGATTCGTATGTTGAATCACAGTTTGACTGAACCAGTGTTTCGAACGGGTCTTACTAATTACCTAAGAAAATGGTAAGTAACTTGAAACTGTCATTCAGATTTCTTAAAAATGAACTATATTGTTAAACATTATACCATTTTCATTCTTACAAATTGAGCTAAGTGGTTTGAAATCAATTGTTTTTAGTTGCATTGATAATATCTCAACTAAATGAATGATTAAATGTCACAAAGGACTTCCTGTGTGAATGAGGAGTAATAAAGGGTGAGATGATGATTTATTGCCACGAGAGACTTTGAGTGTCATACAATGTTTATTGATACCTTCTAAGTGTTGTCATGAAAACACATGCAGGAAAAATTTGCTGAGTATGTAAAAAGTTCAACAATTTCATTTTCAAAAAGGAATTTTTTGTTTCAAAGCCTTTAGAAGAAAATTTGCTTTCAAAAATTAATTAAGCTATATTATTGTTGAAATTTTTAACTGTGAAATTTGAAACTCAAAATCACACTAGTATGTACAAACTAGAGAGAGAATTTATTTTGAAAATTGGCATGAGTGTGGAATGTTAAAAGTACCATTATGTTTGTATTTTCTCTACACAGTAATGAGAGTCAGTCAGGCCTATTTAGTGGATAATATTCTTTAATGCTACATTTTGATACAAAATTGATGATAGCATACGTCACCCAATCATTTGAGTAAAGGACTTTTTTGTATGTAAATACCACCAAATTTACATGAACCTGAGGTCTACACCAAATATATCTCTGTCTCTATTTTCTCACCATCACGTTCTCTAACTATCAATGATTTATCCATTATATTTCTTTGTTTCTCTATTTTCTCATCATTACACTCTCTCACTATCACTTATTGGCACTGACTTAATAAGGATTTGAGGGACTGGACCCCCAATATCACCGAATTTTCTGGCTATATTGCCTGAGCTCCAATTTTTACTTTTACACAAGAAAACATTTTGGGTTCCCGTTTAGAAGTACAGAAATACAGAATGTTCTAAGATATTCTTCACTATTCTACAAAACGTGTCATTTCACATCAGTTAATACAAAATAAAGGGATATAATATAATAATTTGTAGTATATGAAGGTCTTCAAACAGGTGGGATATTTCCAGTCGAAACTCCTGAAAAAAAAAAAATTGATGAGCTCTCCTCTCTCCTGATGATTTTGGCTTGTCGGCTTCTGACTCTCTCTCCCCACCACACGTTCACCAATAATAATTTATCATGTGTGCAGGGCTTACTCAAACGCGCAGCAAGACGATTTGTGGACTGCTCTGACGGAAGCTGCGGATACCAAGCCGGGACTTCTGCCTCCGGGCGCCAACGTCAAGGAGATGATGGACACATGGACGTTGCAGAAGGGCTACCCGATGGTGACGGTGGAACGCGACTACATCTCCGGCAGCGTGCACATCCGTCAGCGGCCCTTCTCTCTGCACCTCACCCGCAACAACACAAGAGATCAGACGGACAAGCGTGCATGGTAAGCATTCTTTGCAGACATTCTCTGCTTAAACCCGTCCACTGAGGAACTCCTGACGACCAATGAATTCCGACTATTTAAATTTATTAGGGTAGACGGGGACCTATTAAACATTTGAGCCGCCCAGGCCGTTAGGAAAATGTGACCCTCTGAATATTAATGAATAATAGAGAAGATATTAAAGCGAATAATCGAGTTTTAACTGGGAAAGTGTCTATATAAAAATGCATAATTTTCAGATTAAATTAATTACATTTTGATTTAAAAAAAGCACAGTGTTCAGCATGAAGTAAAATATATTGAAAATTCATTTCTAATACTCTCTCTATTCGAACAGTACTTTGTTGCTTGGCTATTTACAAATGTAACATTCCGTATCATTACTATATAAAACGCGCAAAAATTTATATGTTGAAAGGTCTTTATGCAACGCGACGATTGAATTGGTGTTTAGCGAGAAATGGCTAATTAAAATAAAGATAGAAATAGCGTTTCAGTTTAATTTTATAACTATAAACATTGTTTGTTGCAAAATGTAGGCACATATTGCATGTGTTTCAGCGATCGCCGACCGAGTTTTATCGGTGTGTACGTTCGTACGAAACATGTTTCATCGGTGTGCACTGCACCATGAATTAACAAGTCTGGGCCTCTCGTAAATAAATGTTTGGCTAGAGCACTGCCAACTCGACATACAGTTTATGAATCTGGTGCGTTCTTTCCAGGTACATCCCGCTGAGCTACGCTACTGGCGACAACATTTCCCTTCTGGAGGACACGCGTCCGCGAACGTGGTTATCACCAAAGCAGAACGAAGGCGTCACCATCAAAAGCTTCGAGGGGGGAATCGACTCGAAAACGTGGCTCTTGCTCAACATTCAACAGACAGGTAGCATATTCACATACATAGCACACACCTAGGCAAAATTATTAAATTTCAGGAAACGTAATCAAGTTTTATTTTTTTTTAAATTCCCCGAAAAGCAGTTAAACGCTGCCTTTGATAACTCGTAGAGTTACTTTAACATCCGGATGCAAATGAGGAATCAATCAATGCCGTTCCAAATGAAGCTTATAAACTTGTAAACTAATTTTACTCTCCGGAAGCGAGCAAGGGACCATCCCATCAATTCCGATCAAGCGGATTGGCAGAGGCGGATTTAATATTTCAACATAAAAACATTTCGGCGCGTATTGTAGTATTAACACAATACCAACAAATATTGTATTTTATTTTTAAAAAAGTCATTTCACAAGTACGTATTATTATCAAACTATAAATCATTTGAAAAGTATTGTTGATAAATCGTAACGCTAAACAGACGCCCGGAAACAATGTATTTCTTACACTTATTGGACGTTTATGGTGAGAGGATAATGTGTCGCCATCTTCATTATTCTCGTGACATCGGGTCTTAGGAGTCATTTGTGACGTTTCAACCGCGGTTATATTCAGGAAATAGGGTCGTTTACACAGTGACATTGAACCATAGTCAGAAGAAGTGGCGAACCTAATGAGACCCGGGGCGGAAGTATTTTTTGTAGAATATTCATAAAACCGTTCACAATCATGGCTACATGTATTAGAAGAAAAACTGAAATTAGAATCTGTGTTGTATTTAATTTAGCTAAACTATTATTTATTTTAATGTTTAAAAAAAAAGTGTGCAAGTACATTCATGTTCAAAATTATGGGTTTAAATGACCGTTTTTGGAGGTCCCTTAACATATTTGCAGAATAAGGCTCGAGGTGGACAGCCTCCTAGACCTCTGCTTAGCAGTGTTCTTCTTAGGATAACAATGAGGACTCTTCCGTAATATGTTCGCGTCTATGTCGTAGGCTACTACCGAGTCAACTACGACAAAACAAACTGGCTCATGCTGACGGACCACTTGCTGACGAAACCCACGAACCACCTGCCCGCTACGTCGCGCGCGCAACTCATATCAGACGCTTTCAATCTGGCGCGCGTTGGGCACCTGGATTATCAAATGGCTCTGAACCTCACTCTGTACCTGGAGCGCGAAACCAACCCTTCACCTTGGTACGCCTTCTTGTGGAGCCACTCTTTCCTAGATGATATGCTCAGAGACACCTCGGAATATCCGAACCTACAGGTAAGAAATCGCTGACATTTACTAGCACGGAATACGCAGTATTTCAGAAGTATTGCTTATAAACTGGCCCTTCGCTGAGACAGCTTTTTTCGGGAAATGGAGGGGCGACGTATAAAAAAGTTATCAACTTCAACTAACATTGCAAACTCAGGTAGGAGTTCGCCAACTACAACTCAGATCTGCCCACCAAGTTCTCTTTATGTTTGCACTGAAGTAAAATCGCAACATTCATAAACAACATTTAATTATTTTTTGTAACTTAGAAGGAAGTCCGTTTAGAAGGTAGTACAACGTTATGGAGGGCCCTTATAACTTAAGTATTTTGTATGAAGGTAGGTCTGCAAGTACACGACGAACTTGTAAGACTTCATTATCTCTGTATGCGACCTGAAATAACTGTTCAGTGTTAAAGATGTGCTTACAACAAATTCTTCCACTACTTAGGGACTTATTGTGGAATTGTAAATTTATATACATGTAAAAAATAATAGTTTTCTTTCTGGTGAAAGCAGGAACGTACATAAAATTTGCTTTTTTCGGCGGCGGGAGATGGATGGATTAGTACAAATTTGTAGGAACTTAGGTGAAACTATTTGCTACACCTTATCATTAGCTATATAGTTTTATTGTATAGATTATAAAAATTCTGTAATTTGAACTTGAATTAATCAAACATAAATTATGAAGTAGAACAAATTTTTGATGTCATGTAATTCATTATTAAAATGTCTTTTTGGATATGCCATCTCCAGTAATACATCGGAACACAAGATATTATAGTAAGTAAAATAACACATGAGGAACTTTTAAGAAGAAATCAATTGGAAGAATTAAAAAAATGCTTTTTAAGTGTATACCATTTTTGGGCTGCAATTTAAGCGGGAGTTCTTTATTTGTTTTCAAATGATCATTTATTGAGGAAGGGCTGTAATGAAACGTTCTTTTTTCTTTTTCCTTCAGTCGTACACCCGAGGCCTTCTGCAACCGCTGTTCAAGACTCTGGGACGCGAAGCGCGTCAAGAGGATTCTCAGCCCGTTCGTCAATTGCGGACGAATGTCGTGTCCAGGCTCATCCACTCGGAAGACTTCGAACTGCTGGCGTGGGCGCGAGGAATGTTCGACGGATGGGCCAATTCCACGGCGGACAACAACCCGTGAGTCTCGAGATTTCTTTACGTCAAATCGTTTGATAATGCACGAAAAAAGTTACCCCTGTATTGCTTTGATCAGAAACTAAAATTTTTAACTGCTTACGACCATACGGCCAATAATAAATTACTCCACGGAATCAAGCAAGTAACCATCCCACCAATTCTCATCACGGGCAGTAGCGGATGTAATGTTTCTCAAATGAGTTATTTAACAAATATGTGATTTTTATCAATTTATTATTCCCAAAATGAATCGTAACTATTAAAATCAGTAAATATTTGATATAAATAGTGTAAATGACCATGCCACCACTAGGCCCGAGACTATCAGGCCCAACTCTTCACTTTTCAATTCAAGAATGGGTCATAGAACGCACCCTCTTTCTGCATAATAATGGTTGGTTATAAAACGTAATAAAAGCATCGAATGATAGAACTCATGATCAAAGTTAGGGGAGGGGGTAAATTTATTTTACCACACTTCATAAGCTGTTGAGCCCTTAGTTCCGATCCTTTCTTAAAAACATGATATTTTCAGTCAGTTCATATAGGAAAAAATACAAATTGAAATAAAATTTTATTTGAAAGGAAAAAATTAAATACGTACTGTTATTTGCATATGCATGGTTATTAAGGTACAAAATTTCTCTGACTTAGGGGTCACACAAAGGGAATTCTGATAATTCTTGTAAACAAGATTACCGTATGTAATGAAGAAGGAAAATGTATAGAATTAGGAACTGTTGCGTTAAAGGAACTGTTGTTTTGTGTTCCAGTGTCCCTGTAGACCTCCGCTACTCCGTGTATTGCTCGTGGGCCCGCTGGGGCGGAGGACGCGAGTGGTCCATGTTGGAAGAACGGTTCAAGGAATCTGATCTGCAACCCGTTGAGCGTAGCAACCTCTTGCGCTCACTCATGTGCACGCGACAGACTCATCTCATCGTCAAGTAAGTCGGATGATTTCGTATTCGCAACCTTAGAAAATGACGATTAAGAGGGAAATTCACACATCGAGATCAACTGAAAATCGCCGGAGAAACACGCATATTTTACCGAAGTTTACAAGCGTTCAAGTCATTTCTTTATAATTCTTTAATATATTCTGATTGATGCGCTATCACTCCACTTCTCCGTGCCACTGATTCCCCATCAAAAGGACCGTGTATGAGATGAGGCCATTGTGGTATTGGCTGATGACTTGCTGAAATGGGTGTTATTCCTCACACACCTCTCCGAGGCGGATGAAGAAAGAAACGGTGGTAGGTTCCTGTAGCACAATGAAAATCGCGAAAACCCTTCGCAGGTCTGCTTTGTTAACGACAACTAATGCTTAGATCGAATGGAGATAGAATGGGTAGTAGACTAGCGTACTCCGTGTTGCCGCACTGAACATCCTCCACTATTCAATGGTTCGCTTAAATATTTCCTTTTACTTATATTTGAGTCGGTGAAAGGAAAAATGAATAATCAAATTTTTTAAACATTATTTGGATCACATCTGTATTTGGGTTTTAGGACCCTGTATTGTCCATGGTAAAATTCATTGGATGGGATTTACACCACTGTGGTGTAACTTACATGATACGGAGTGGTGTATCTCACATATTACCTGCTATTCCTTCAAGGGAACAGTGTTTTTTTCTCAAATACCCATGAAAATACTTTTAATTACCATAATTTAACTCATCAAACAAAGCTACCGTTGTAGCTAAATCACATACAAAATAAAATTATTACAAAGCAATTTTTACACTAAATATATTGAAAGTGTTATATTATTCGTGTTTTTTTCCTTCAAAAAATACTTTTTTTCTGAAAATGACTTTCATCGAGTTACACCATTATTCCTTTCATCGCATCATACAACGAAATGAAGGGCTCTAATGACCTTGATGTTGGTGAGCCCTGAAGCCCCAAGAAGAAAAAAGACGTGTCAACGTAAACAAGTTCACTCTTTATCTGCACCTAAATTGAAAGCATCTTCTCATTGTATAATTCCTGGGATGAAACACAAAGTGTGCTACGATCACAAAATGCCTAGTATATGGATATATGTGTTTGGTTTGAATCAGCTTGCTCGAGCGGTCCTTGGACGAATCGGGAGGCATCCGTCTGCAGGACTCCATCCACGTGTGGCGCTCAGCCCCCAGCAACCCTGTGGCAGCCGGCGTCGCATTTCGGTTCATGAGAGAGCGCTGGGACAATATCTACAGCAAGTGAGTAGTGTACACATCTCATTCATCTATTGGGCAGCAGTTTAATAAGTCATGCGCAGATTACCAAAAAAATTTTGATCCTCAACTCAATTCCCTTTTTTACCGGTTCTATATTCAAATTTGATTCGTGTAACTGTTAATTGGATAAGAACCCGATAGAAAAGCGATACCTGATGTTTTCCGGACTTTTACGAGTTTACACGGTACAAGTTTGGATTTACCGATAAGTGCACGGTTTTAACTGTTTTGGACGCATATTAGTGTAAGGTCTGTGTAAAAAGTAATGACTCCTAATTCGTTCTCGCGTGACTATACGACGCTCTCGCTCCAGGCGCTTCGATTGAGGGAGAGATCAGCTTCAAAACGCACCTAGCCTCAGTCGCCTATGATCGCCCATGCAGTTCGTATCGTCGTTTTAGTGGACCCCACTCGAATAGGCTTAAATAGGTTGAAGCTTTAAAATGTGACGTACGGTCGAGCAACGTTACGTCATTAAATTATGCGTGTCTTCGAAAATCGTCTGTGAAGACGTTGACCGTGACCCAGGGAAGATCGAAAGAAGGCGACGTTCGACAAAAATTCCTATATAGAGACGAAATTTGATATTCGTACACCTTAAGGTCATCATTTAAAATGAAATATCAAAAGTCCTCATTGATCCCACTTCTGCTAAAAATTGTATTCAAGTTAAAAGGTCCCGAAAAACAGATTTTCGAAAATTTTTCTTCGGCGATACGTTTTATAGTAAAAATAGTTCTTATAAAGTGCACAGATTATAAAATTGCCTAAAATCAGGTTTTTATGTTGTTGTTTTTTCCTCCCTAGTATCATTTGCGAGCAAGAGCGGTTTAAAGATCGATTAATACTGTGTCGCGCCTACAATACGCACTAGTGCGAGAGCACGCGAACGGACTAACATTCGGCAAACTTGATATGCTCTTATCTTTTCTAGTTTAAATGCATACTTATAGTACTTGTAAATACCAAGAAGACTTTGTTTTGAAATTAATTATTAATTTTCATAATTTGCGTCTGTATCTTTAAAGATAAATAATTTTATTGAAGACAGCCTCAAGGGACACCGTCATGGGACCGTAGTTGAAGTCAAAGCGGTTTCGACGCGTTGCTTCAAGGGTATTCCTTAAAAGTACTTCCAGTCCGGCTTTCGAGCGTGAAGAAAATTGTTGGTAGACATTTGTCGATGCCCAAGGTTCTTATTTTGAAGAATTTTAATGGATTGAAGCTTATTTTTTACACCCCCGAATTTTGTCTCATTACTTTTTATACAAACCTTATATTGTTATATGGTAGGACATTTTTGAAGAAAGAATAAAATCTTAAAATGTTACTTGCTATTGAGTGAATTATATTGAAGGATTGGTGATTTACAACTGATTCGTAGGTAAAATTAATTTAATTATGATTAAGGTTTACCGACGTAATAATAATTATACCGAAATCTAGTGGTAGCGTCTTCGCTACCTCGATACCGCTGAGAGGTAGAGCGTGGGTTCAAACCCTGCTCGGCCGGACTAGGTGAGGTTTTCAGCTGGGGTTTCCCTCATCTATTCCAGACAAATGTCGGTTCGGTTGTATAAATTCCCTGACAACCCAACATCTCTCCTTCCGAATTCCCTTTCCCTAGTCACGGTTAGGTGGAGGAGCAGGCCAAAAGGCTCGAACCTCTCCGCAAGACATGAAATGTAAAAAATGTTAAAAAAGTTGAAACAGTTGGAGAAACACACAAGTTAAGTTACGATACATTTTTTTTGCTATTATGCGGGAAATGTATTTTTAATAATTTATAATATTTTGTTTAAAATCTTAGATACAAAGGAATCAACTAATAGAGAAAAATAAGACGATACCCACCGAGACTAAAAGAAAGCAATACTATTCTGTCATTAAATATTAAAAGTAGTATAACGTAATTTAACCTCTTTTTTAAATTTCAGATACAACAAGATTTCTTTTGTATTGAAGTCGGTACTGCGCAGCTCAATCGCGGGTCTCTCAACAAAGACGGATCTGGAAGATGTAAGTCCTAGGATGTAGGATCAGAATAACTAAATAATAACTAGATAATATAAAGATTGGATTCTGAACGATTTCTCGAAATACATAAAACATTTGTAGGCCTTCTACATAACTGTTGGGAAGCTGTATTTTGATTTTTTTTTGTGGGGCTTTACGGCTCATGTCGACATCAAAGGTCAATGGAGCCCGAAAAACTTGTACAGGTAGGTAAAATGCAGTTACGCACTAGGGAGAGCCAACATGACTCCCCCCGCGTGTGGGACTCGTCGAATGATCAACCCTACCCACTAAAAACCCTCCTGATCTACAACACACCAAAACATATCTCACAACATACATCAAATGGAGGGGGGGTGCTAAAATGAGGGGGGAACATAACATGAGGGGGGACAAAGAATAAGGGGGGACAAAAANGAACAAGAAATGAGAGGAATGAGGAAAATGAAAGATACCCTAGCCCTAATGGCGTCGGGATCGAAAAGAACAAGAGGTGACCAAGGGAGGTCAGGAAAGAGAAAGGAAGGATCATGGCACAAGTAAGTGGAAGTAATGCCAGACTCAGCTCGGGGCCCCGTGTTCGCCAAACACGTACTTACTAGATGTAAGTCCCCTGGGGGGCTGTATTTTGATGTATTAATACACTATTGATAATTCTTAGACGTGAAGTCATACTCTTCAGTGGCCATGATAATTTTGTCACTTAAGAGATTTAGCAATTGTCGAGCAATTGACGTTTCTTCATGATACATTCAGGTTAGTAGCCAAAGCTTCGACGTTTCGGCTTTAAACGTCGCATCTTCCCGTATTGTCAATAATCACAATACGTTTGTTGTATCTAGTTTGAACTTATATATCAATGCAATTTGCTAATGTATAGAAGCTAAAAATACATGTTGAGACCACCCAAGTGACTCTGTATATCTGATTTGAGTCTCTATCGAATCTAACTGACTTAAGTCTTCGTTCTGAAGAAGACAAAATTAAAGGGAGTCGTTTTAATTAGAGATACAAATCCATGGTTCGTATTCTTTTTGCATGAAAAAATAAGCAACTCAGATAATTTCTAAGCAAATTTCTTACGTTATTATCAATTTCTGGCCAATATATGAGATTCAAATTTGTTTGCTTCTTTTTAAAGTAGAGTAAGATGTCCTTATTAACTGTTACAACTGGAAAATCGACAAGAAAGAGTAATGTGATGGTGTTGCGGATATTGACCTGACTCTGAGAAATGTGACAGTACAGGTTGCAGAGGGGTACTTCGCGGTACCAGGATATATCGGAAGGTCCTTTTAAGTAGGAGATAGCAAGCTCTATCGACCACGTCAGTTTTTAACAAGAAAAATGAACTCTCTACAAACATTATTTGAACGTGCGAGAAAACCTTCTCAAAACCATTATATTATGTGAAACTTGAACATTTGTTGCTGGCAATGAATCTTGGACATTTGAGAAGTTCAGAAGAGTCTGAGAAGAGAAGACTTGTCACCTTCGAAATGTGGCGCAACAGCAAAATGTTGAATATTCCCTGCGTTGACTAATGAAGTGATAAGGGGAGTCGGAAAGAAACCATATTTGCTCGAGTGATTGGTAAGAAGGAAAGCTACATGGGTCGGTCATATTCATAGACATGGAAGATTCATTATCATTATGAAGGGTTCAGCGGAAGGGAGGAACTGTAAATATAGGCCTCATACACTGGACATGGACTGTCCCTCTGACTATTACCTGAATGAGGTGGCCGAGGATCAGGTTGAATGAAGGAGAATTGCTGTTACTGCAAACCAATCCTAGGGTTGAAACTGGAGAACCAGAACAAGAAGAAATGGTGATACGGAAAGCACTTGGACTTGGAACAACGAAAAGAGAGCGGGAGTACAGGACGCGACGTAGTGGTGAGACGGGATGGATGAGTGGATTGGGTGGATCGGGAGTAAAACGACGGCGGACAGCGGGATGGGAGAGGAACACGTGTATACGTGTGACGTAATGGAGGTGGGTTATTGGCCCTGCTTGCGCGCAAACTGGTTCCAATGCGTTACGTAGACTTCACGGCTCTCCCGTTCTGCCCCGCCCTACTCTAGAGACATTCACGTAACTTGTTACGCGATGGAGCGGTGCCTCTGTGAGATCCTGATAGTCGTAAGCGTACAGCAGCGCCTTCAAGCGGGAAATGAGTCGAAATCACGGAACACGTTCTTACGGATGTATTGAATAAAAGAGAATTTACTGCTGCAAACGAAATGGTCACTGGATGACAAAAGGAAAAAAAATATAAACATGAACCAAAGCAAAAAGAAACTTCATAAAAACAAATTCTAAAGCTAATGAAAATTAAGTACAAATGAATAACGACTCGAAATATGAAGATAAAAACGAAAGAATTTCGACCACGTTATCTCTAAATCTCAAAACAGTAATTAAATCTATTTACGAAGTAAATATTTAAATCCAAATTTTCAATGATTTTGTAATATTCTTAATCATGAACAAGGAAACAATCCATTTTCATCCCATAGCTTAATTCACTATTCACTCAATCTCATTATCATCACATAACACTTTCTAAATCAATCATCACAATACTTTCTAACTCGCCTACTTCTTTCGCAACTTCATTTAACACAATCACAAAAATACCACTTCCCACTTTTCCGCAGTTAACAGTGTAAGCGATACGATGCACACCAGTTCGAATTTTATAACCTTCCCGGAATGCATATTGGGATAGGACTGGAAGATTGTGAAAGATTATTTTGTATGTACCAAAGAATTGAAGTAGGCACCTATTGAATATTTGATACCTGTATTTTGAGAGCGTAGGTTGCCTTTAACTCCTTCGCGATGACGAGTAGATTTGTAAAAAAATGTATCAAAACGCAATAATGAACAGTATAAAAATGTTCTTATAAATGAATGGACCAGAAAAGACGTCGATTGATTTTTTCAAGTTGTGTAATTCGTATTCATTTTTAACGAAGATCGATACATTGACAGAATATTTTTTCTACTAAAAAAGTGTCAGATGAGGAGTTATAAAACAGAGGTATTGGTTAATTGTAAACGTTAAAAATTAAAACTTATGCAGTTCTTCAGAAGTAAGTGAATATATATATATATANTGTAATATTACAAAATTATTCTACAATAATTATAGAGGCAGTTTACCATCTAGAACAATTTGAAATTATGAAGGTAGGTGATGTCAGCATAACACATTAATTTTCGGTGGAGCAAGGCGTTTTGAAGACATAACTATGTGAAGTGCTAGTGATTCGTTTTTGGTAGTTCGCCAATCTGTCCAAAACCAGTTAGTCGACAACTTTACAATCCCCAACCACCGACAAATTAATGATCTTATCATTAATAAAACGAGGGAAAGAACTTATTTCATTTCTCCCGAACGACATGATCTGAATGTATAATACAGAGGTGAGAAATCAATGGTTAATATGAGAGTGGAAATTCAAATAGATTAAATGAACTACACTCGTAAAGGAGAGTATACCGAAGTCATTCGAGTAAAATAAATTCGTCGTACTTGATTATCCATAACACGGGCAAAAAATAAAAAATGGTCTGAACCAAAGACTATACCAATGTATCATTATGTATTTTGATGCCCTGAATCCGAATGCGGAGCCAGAGAATTTCAGCTCTATAATATTTGGCGAGATGAGGGTATTGAAAGCTGTGAATATTCTTTCTGGTAAGAAATTATGTTTTATCTACTTCTTTTTGTAACGAACTCTTTTATCTTGGAACGATCTATGCAGTGGATTTCCTTTTCTCTTCTATGTTTTTGCTTCGTTTTAACTTTTAAGCATCCAACAGAAATCTGCCATCATATTAACATCCCACCTTCCTTGGTACCGGCGCTTCATTTTCTTGATATCTTTGTGGAAACGTTTACCTCGTTCTTCGCCACAGTCTCCGAGGTTGTTCGGAAAATAGTCAAGATGAGAGTTTAGAAAATGTAATTTCAAATACATCTGTCAACCCTGTTGTTTGAAGTTTTTCAACAGTTCCTTAACTAAATCATTATAACCCTCACTTTTCTGATTTCCTAATAAATTAGGAACGGCTTTTTTAAAACTTATCCTGGCAGCTTTTTCTGTATCATTCATTTTTGTAAACAGTTTTTCCTCTCTGAATGCGACGAGGATTTGAGGACCATCGGAAATACCTTCGTTCAGTTTAGTATCTCTTATTTCATGCAACTTTTCTCCTAAATGTTCAAAAAAATCCTCATCCTTGTCCAAAGATTTAACGAACTGTTTGATATGGAGAAGGGTGAGCAATATACTTGAAGGATCAACCAAGAGTTTGCGGATGATGTTTTTCAAACCTCGATGAAAATCTGTTCTTCTTGGTCACTCTTTCTGTTCATAGTGTATTTTTCTGTCTCTACTATCCCACTGACATAAGAAGCAAGGATTTGTTAATTCTGATTGCTGTCCAAGAATCAAAGTCGAAATTTTAAATTCACCACAAATTTTCCGTTTGTATTTTTTATATTTCAATTTCTTCAATATTGTGTGACTGTGTTGTCTTATGGCTCATATTAATTTAGTTTTACGTGTACTCAACTTTGGCACGGTTGTGTACATTAATTCTGTAGCCCCATCCTGGCCCAAGGTTTTTCTCCGGTTTTCCTTCGGGTAGAGACGGATTTTTTATACAAGTTCTCTAGACTTTGTCTAGGGGCATGTTTATTGTAATTATAAATCGTGAATTTAGTGTTATTTCCATTCTTATGATTTTGAAACACTATACTCGGAATAATCTATAGTTCGATAATAATTTGTACATGTACATTTTTTGTGTTAAATTACAAACATATTGACATTATATTAGTATTATAACTTGCAGCTAACTTTTTATCTTATCTAGGAATTTTTGAATCCGCCACAGACCATGGGCCCTTGTTCGGAATTGATGGGATGGTCCCTTGCTTGCTTCCGGAGAGTAAATTAGTTTATTGTCCTCCACGTGATCATACTCAGTTTGTACTGTTTTTTGATAATAAAATTATTTATTTATTTATTTATAATTCTATTTGTAAATTCTCGTACGTTTCTTTCAACTTCGTTGAGTGGGATATTGGAATCGGTGTTAAATGGTTTTTATCATTTAATGGAGACTAAAAATAATTTTTGAAGAGTCAATAAATAGTCTCTGTTCTTCATCTTTATAAATATCATATAGCTGAAATTCTCTGGCTCTGAATTCGGATTCTAGACATCAAAATGCACATCTTAAAATCATTTTTAGTCGATTTGGACAGATATATTTTATGCTGAACCCTCCGAAAGCAAGATTTTCCGAATTTTTCCTATTCAACGGTGGTTTTTCGTGATTTAAAAGGAAATGGAGGATGATGGAGCAATTCTGGCTCCGGATTCGGATTCAGCGCGTCAGAATACATAAGGATACATTGGTCTAGTCTTTGGTTCAGGCCGCTTTTTATTTTTTGTAAGCCAGTGTAATATTACAAAACATCTGTTTACCTGTCTTCATAAAAGAATAGAAACTGTAGAATTTAGGAATCAAACTAAATTAATGAACAAAGCATATAATACATTCCTATGCTAGCAATCTACTTATGTCAATGGTTTTCTACTACTAAAATGCAATGAATGTCGCCCAACAAAAGATACGGAGGGAAACTTTTCACCAAGTTTACAATGTCTTATTCAGCTCATTCACTATCGCATCTTTTCAATTCTTCTTATCAAAATACCATCAAATACTATCAAATTATTTATACCCGCGACTTGAAATATAATACATATTACGGATGTTTGTGTCAACGCCTTAACGGAAATGACACACTTTTTGTACACTGTTGTGTGCAATACTCCTTTAATCCCTCAAAGATGCTGTATGTGGTTCGTATTTCTACAAGGAAAACTGTGTTCATAGAGTGATAAACTCCAACAGCACTTGACGTATTGAAATGAGTAACTGAATGAAAATTCAAGTGTCAGTGCAAAGCGCGGGTGCAAATACTTAACTAAATTTGTCTTTGTGTAGCATATGGATACCTAACGTTTTTTTTATATTGAACCCACCCTCATAGTCAGAATGTTCTGTAAATAAACCAAACTAACCACAGCAATAGTCTCAAATAGTCTCAAACGCCTGGTCATATGGGATCCACCCACGTAATCAGCGCATTCCATAAATAAACTAACCAAAGTGAACATGATGGATAGTCCTACTAATATCACACTTACCAATGTTCATTAAGGTCAGTCATGTCACGGGAAGAAAATCAACAGATGTGTACGGAACTCCAAAGAAAAAATATTACTAATTTAAAACTCCAATTCCACGGCGGAAAACCTCTTGATACACCTTGTATTTCTCTTGTTGATTATATTAAATCACGTCCTCGTATAAATCAGTTTCAACTATCTTATATATTTTTAATTCGAAGTAATTGAGAGCATCCTTCTCGTTTTTAGTCAGATCACACTTCGTAAATTCGATTGACATAAAATGGTTTTCAACTAGTGTTTCTCTCACCTACTCTTGACTAAAGTCGGTACCGTGAATTCGGTGGCAACCCAACCATCATTCAAGACACTGTTAGGCGGAAAAGCACACCTTATGGCCTGTAGCTCGCCATAAGTCAATAAGTAAATGGCTTCAGAACCGTCGTGGCGTGACGACCTACGCTGAATAAGCTGTTACATTGAACGCATTGAGTGCGCTGAATGTATCACTATGTAGTGTGCCACCACTACTCAGAATGTACCTACTGCATTCAATGTTTTCATCGTTATATTGCGCGCAGAATTGCATTCACCATGTTCAGGTAGGACGACAGATTGGAAGATGATGATGGGTTGGAACGCAAGTAAATATAGACTTTCAACCCATCATATGGATTTCTTTGAAAAGAAACTAACGCGTGCAGGAGGTTCATTCATCTATTCACTGCCCTCAGAACTGAAAGACACAACTAAGAACAAAAATTACATAGTCTGAATGAATGCATGTCTGCCCGTTTTTTACTGATACAAGAATTTCTTGACACACAAAATAAATATAGGCATGGTCATTTATTTTACTACTTATCGCTCGTTTACGTATCTAGACCTACAATGATGATATTATATTTCTATTATTTGTCTTCCACTTTTTAGCACTAGTTCTTTGTGCCATTGTCCAATAGACATCCGCTCCGCGTGATACTTTGCATCCCTTAATAAAAAAGATTGACGGATAGACAAAAAATATTCCTTGTCAAAAGAAACGGAATATCACATAGGTGTAAATAATGGTGTGAATGAACTGATTCCGTAAGTTTAGTAACCAACATCTGAATCGTTGCATAGTGTGCTCGTTTGTTTGTGGGTGCTTTAAAGATCTCGGTACTGGATGGAATGAAGTCTTCGCGGAAGATAGAAAACCCTCTCATAAAAGTCAATTTGTTTTAATCTGTTGTTGACACTCTCCAATAGTTCGGCATTAAACTGGAAGTACATAAGTAACCTATCTCCCTTGACTGAAATTCTCAGAAATTCCACGCTATAATATAAAGACTCCGTCCATAATACGATGCAATGATGATAATGAAAATGAGGGAATATTGTGGTGAAATGAATGGCAGGGGAAACGGGAGCACCCCGTGAAACCTGCCACGAAAACCGCTTCGTCCACCACCGCGAATTCTACTTGGATCAGACACACTCTTGTGTAAACTGAATCATTTGGCGACGTGAACTCATTTGGCGTCAAAATTTCAGTCACGCTTCCACAACACACTGTTATGGAGATCGCTGTTCGCCGACGTACATAACTTAAAGCTTAAGTATAACGAGACCGAATAAGGTAGGACGCTCTTAGATATTGGTGAGTTATTATATTGGTAACGGAACGTTGTACTACTCTGGATCAAATTTTACTTTATTCGTCAACACGAGACGAAAAAAATAAGGCTCCACTAAAAAAATGTATGATGAGAAACTAATTCTATTGCAATATGAACTACCCAATAGGATTTCTCTGAATTACAGGTTTCGTTTACAGCTAGCATTCAGCTTAGCTCCGAACAAAATGAAACGATTCAGATAGACCGACTGCCTAAGTGACAGTTTTTTCTATCTCTGGCGAAGACTATACGGACGGAATTGAGTTTTGTACGAGTGAAAGAAACATGAGTACTTGGAGAACGAGCGAATACCATTGCTTATGTATTTCTGAATGTGTCCGCGTCGCTTCGTCGCTAACCGATGCGCAGAGTCTGACGAGCTCTGGCGGCGGAGGCGGCGGGGGCGTGGCGGCGGGAGGCGCCGGCCGGGGAGGAGACGTTGTGAGCAGCGCCAGCAGCGGCGGGGGCGCAGCCACCAGAATGGTGTTGGAGGTGACGTGGATTGGCGCGTTGAGCGCTTTCACCAGACGCCGTCCGAGGGCCGAAGGGTATTCCCCCGGGGCGGACTTCCTCACGGTTCCCACAACGCGAAACCGGTTCAGAGCACACGCCCGTGTTGCATGGATGGACGTCCGTTCTAAACGATGTTTCTAATGAACGTACAACAACGTACGATTACTGTAATAAATAATATACATGCTCCACTCAAGAGGTTAATAATGTATTTACTAATCGTGATGTAGAGACATCAGAGAAATTATTGTAGAACCCTCCTTTCTTGTAGAAGTGACTCCCTACCGTTACCGGAGGTTAGGTGCGGTGGGGGGGGGAGTTTCTGTCTCGCCTCATGGAGGACGAGATGAACCGTATATTACGTTCCGATTGCTTTCATTCTCGGGATAGGTACGGTACTCATTTTGACGTAGAGAGAGTTAGGTTACACCTCTCATGACCTCGCAGACATTCGATCCCGGCGGTCTTTTAACTCAGTACTGTCCCCAATGAGCCATGAACTAACTCCTAAAGGTGTTACTACTTTCTCAATTTAAGATTTCATTTTGAAAAATTTCCAAATTTACTTCCCTAACCAACAGACGTAAGTTTGTACGTTGCGAGAAATAATTCGAACAAACAATAAGATGAACAGAAATCCGTAAATGACAGAGGTCTATCTATATAAAACCATTAAATCTGAACGCATTTTTTACTGTTGTTTTTAACAAAGAAAGAATAATTTCTGAGATTTCAAATATATAACATGCTCTTCCTAATAAAATAAAGTGGAACGCATACTCAGTAAAAAGCATTTCCCATCGAAATTTGCTTCTGTTGTCGATCGCAAGTATCACAAAGCGCGGGGATATAGTGTGGTTCACATTATTTGATTATTATTGTGGTATGTGTTTTGTGTCTTTTACTAATCGATTGTGCATGTTCTTGCAGGCCGAGTCGTTTGTGAGCGCACACAAGGAGCAGTTCTCCAACGTGGAGCGCACCGTGGCCCAAGCCATGGAGAGGCTGCACCTGCGCGTGCGTTGGCGCAGTGAGCATCAGACAACTGTCACCCGTTGGCTCTCGGAACACGTAAGCACACCCTTTTCTCTTAGGTTTCAAAGACAGGGGCGTCGAAACGAGGGTTGCAGTTGACCCCGGTCTGTCAAAAATGGGGTCTTCAATTATGGATAAAAAAGCGGTTTTTTTTCGAAATGAATAAAAATTGATAAGTTAATCCCAAAAATTAAAACTAATTTTCATATTCCGCTGACTGCAAAGAGATTTGTTGAAATCAATGCATTATTTAAGTATTCCCATATTAATTAATTCATTAAATATCGTAATGTGTGTTTTACGAGCTACTCAGTATGATAGGTCAACAAAATATGTATTCAAATTCTTTCGTGAGCTTGTTTTCTATCCAGACGTAGTGACAGAGAGAGATGTGGAAGAGTTGGGAGTAGGGAGGTGAGGAGGCCTTAAATTCAAAATGTTCCCCCGTTCCCCCAAATTCCTCCCCGGCATCCCAATCATAGAATGTGATATTCTAACCTTTGAATGTTATATCTAAAGATTTGGAGAAATATTTTCTTTCTTCTGAATTGGGATCTCATATCCAATCGTAGAGTGCTTTCAGCTATAGAGTTTCATCATTGTGTATAGACCGACCGAAAACTATCGGTAAAATCGGAAACTGATTAGTTGTAGATACTCCAAAACACACTAAAAATATTTTATAGAGTAAAACATTTTATAGAATAGTGTTCAATGTTAAATACAATAAAAAATGCAAATACAATATTAATAATACACAAGATTAATGGAAGAAATTAACATGAAAAATTTCCCTCCAGGAGGTCCTAAGGTGTCATATCGAACAAAGAGAATAGTTTGCTAAAACGGACGAGTTTTGGGACATTCGATTGCATTCGCTACCACTCCTCTGGTCTATTTTGATACAAAACCCCCTGAATAATTGTTAATGTCTTGTTCCTGGGTACTAGTACTCTAGGAAAACTAGTATAAAACAGTTCTAAACATAATTTAATTTTTTTGTTTAAGAACTGTTGAGGATATATAAATATATTATGATATATGTTTATTGAACCATTGATTCAATTAATATATACCTCAATATACTTATTAAGAAGCTAAAACCCCATGTTTTAAGAGTTTTAAAGATGTTGAAACACTCAGCATGATTTTCTTCAGAACGCAACTAATTACGAGTCTCAGTTAAGATCGTCAGCCCTACGAATGTATCTTCCCACGCGATACGTCTGTTGCAGCATATGGTGAATAGATTTAGAGTAAAATTACGTTCAGAAAGACGCAGTTGAGCGTAATTTCAGACAAATAATAATAAAGGGAATTTACGGTTGCTAATGACGTAACAGAGCGTTGGACTCGTCGGAGCGTTAGTTCAAAGCAATAACGACCATAATCAATCAATACCCATTGGGAAAGATTCAAAAATGCTATGTAACACAAAGTCACCCCGGCTGACGATACTTAACATAACTGCTACCACTTTGATAGAACTCTATGATTGATTCTATGGTAAACCATGCTTTGCTTCTTGTTTTTCCCCTCAGGGAACCCCACGTGCGAGACAACCTTCTCCAAGCACTTATCCACCCACGCCCGGCTCCTCCAGGACGCCCGAATCAGCCTCGCTGACCGCCGCCACAGCTGCCATGAGTACCAACGCCGGTGCTCGAACCCCGCAGACCAACCAGACCACACTCCCTCCCACGCCGAGCATTGAAGCCGAAAACAATTCCAATGCGATAGTGTCATCAAATGCGCCCGCATCGGCCACCCCTAATACGTCCAGTCCACCACCACAACCGCCACCTCCGTCCACAACCGCTCCCTAGTCCCTAGGGTAACAATGCGCTCCCAGTGTGAACCCTGGCGTTCCTCAAGGGTCGATGCTTGCTCAACCTGGTAGAGCACTCCAGATTTCGTGATAGTGGAGTAAGTATTCATTTGGACAGACTTCAATGCTGTGGGATGTGCGAGCCATGGAATAAAAATGAAACAAATACATGTTGAGAATGAGTGTTAAGTTGTTTAATGTGTTGGGAGATTGAATAGTTTAATGGGGTTGCGAAATCACACAAAATTTGGAGCTGTGTTTTGTTCATCGCAAGTCCTATGATGCGACTAATCCGAAGAATACGGCAAGATTGAGTTCCATTTTTATACCATTTTCATGTCCCTCGAATCAATCTATTTCCGTAAGATGATGATTGTTGAAGTGTTTTCGCTTCGTTTGAAATCACATTCACAATTCGTACTGCCAAGTACTGACGTAAAGTAATTGATGTCATTCTTTCTTTCCGTTTCAAAAGAAATTGCTTTAACCAGATTAGAGTATTTGTTCTTTCATGTCGTTGTACAAAAAATGTCATAATGCAAAATTCAAGCTTGTTGCGGCTTCAGAGCACAAACTATTTTTAATCTTGCAACTGTACCCTTATTTATATACGTTTTAATAAATAGATTTGAATTTGTATTGTAATTCTTCTTCTGCAAACTCTATTTTCTAGTCCAGTTTATAGAAATAAAATCTCAAAATAATATACATACATAATTAACTTCCTCCGGGTTGTTGTGCAATGTATATTAGAAAATGCACAGTTTTGTACAGTTTACGTATTATAAGTAGGTTGCGTTAACTCAACATGTGAATCATATGTCACTAAAAGAAACAACAAACATATTAATTTCATGAATTATAACTTCTTGTAACCAAAGCATATGAAATTGTAAATGTCTTCCAACTCTTATTATAGTTTAATGTTCTTTATTTCCTAGAATTATTAAATTTTAAGATTTTTTGTGTAATTATATCACATTTTTGTTGTACTGCTCTAGTATCTAAGTATGTATTTAAAATTAGAATTTTTTCACAATCAACAAAATTTTTAGTTAATTCAGTAACTTAATTATAAGTTACTAAAATGTTTTATACAAGCATTCGTAAAATGGTTAAACATGGATACATTAATATGTACTTAATTTAATACCGATACATTTTGAACAATTTATTGTTAAACTCTTCTTCGCGCTGTTAGTTCAGTTTTTCGTGCATTGTCAATTGTAGCTGGATTTTAGCTGCCGTAGTTTTTAATTTATTTTCTCTGTACATTAATTTGTTTGTAAATTTAATTATACGGTTTATTCAAGCCTATTATTATTTTTGTTTTATTACCAATTAATGATTGGAGTGTGAGCGGAGAGTTATGGAAGTAAGCGAACTGAACACAATTGTCGTGAATTCTTTAAAACGAAAAATGCCTTATGGTTCAGTGATGTGTTAAATTTAAAAGCTATACCTGTGATGTACTGTATAAATTAAAAAAATAAAGTGTACGTATTAAAAATGTTAGTATTCATTATAAATATTTCCTTTATACACAATTTATTAATATTTCTGTAAATAATAAAAATGATATCCAAATGGTGGTTCATTAAAATTAAAGTTACACTTTGCGATGGCCATAAAAGGAAAACTACTGGACAAAAAGGTTGTCAAACTTGGTAAACGAGAATCGGTTGCACTTCGATACCATCGAAATCCCAGAAGAGAATCAGCATTCTGACTAAACCACTGGACAAATCGCGATGAAATTTGGCAAGTAGATAGTTTAGATGTCCAGGATGAAAATAGGCCAACTTTTATTTTAAAAATATGTGGTAAGAAAGACAGAAATGGTTTTTGACGATATATGTCCATGAAATCGAAAATAAAGAGTTATATTCGCTTAGCGCTGCCTAAACGGTTAGAGATAAGTGACAACAATAAATGACGGTATCGTTTACCTCAAAGAATTCTACAAAAAAGTCCGCGACAGCATATGTTTTCCTAAAAAACTTACTATAAAGATACTAACTGAGGGGACATAAATTAGTCTAAGAATAATCTCGAGCAACGCCGGGATGCTACATGAAGATCTAGTTGCTACATAAACATCTGGCACGTGCGAGAGATCGGGCAAGTCTGATGGCGTTCAGAGAACAATGATTCACTCGGACATACGTTGCATATCATCTTCGTGAACCTTTACAAAAGACCTACGATGCACGTCTCTAAAGTGTTACAAACAGGGTTAGGATATTTAGGTTCCTTTTTTCTTAGGATAAATTAATGCTCTTTGGAAATCTGCCAGTGTGAATTTTTTTAAACTAGATGAGAATGGAAGCATTTTTATAAAATATCTTTATCTCTTTTTATCCCAACTGTATCCATCATCCCCTTTACCCGCTTCTACTGCACGTCTTCTAGAGCACATTTATACGAGATATGACGTGAATTTTCTTTCCTTCATAATACACTTTCCAATCAACATCGAAGATTTAATTAGTCTTAACCAATGTTTCCTCATCTTGCATTGAACATTCAAATTGTAAGCCTACTTTTAGTAAACGTGGGTACCTGACTGCAGCTATTTAACGATTGGAAGAACACGGTCTCGAAAATAAAAACAATGGGATATATTTACTTACTAGTTTCTCCTTCTTCTCATGAGTCACGATTGGATGTACTTTATTTACAACTCAATGAATTAGAAGATGAGGAAGATGATTTCTCGAATTAGTTGAGTAAAATAGCACATTTTTGTCTCTCTCCCCCCCCCCTCATTTTCGCATCTTTTCATTTCCTTTTTTCATATAAAATATGCACCAAATGATTATAAAGAGGATGAAGCAGTCGCATAGAAAGGGATCGAGTGTTTCGAAACAAAGTGAGGAATCGCATTTCCTCTTAATGAAGGAGTGTGTAATCCCGTGCCGCGCCCATCCCAGTGTGGGTGCCGAGGGAGAAAGTAGACCTCCGGTTGCGGCGACGGTGGCGGCGGCGGCGGCGCTGCGGGCGACCGCTCGGATAGACCGACTCCTTGAGAATCCAGGCGATACGATGCGCGCGATACGGGCAATCAAACCTTAAACGGCAGAACATCTCACATCGCTCCGAAGGAGGGAAGATTGCGAAACGTGTATCCACGATCTCTCGCGGAATAGAGTCGGAGACCTCAACGATTTGAGTGAGTCATCACGATTTACCTCCACAGATCTTTCCCGACCTCCTCCTATGGAGGGGAAAAATCCTACAATTGAGAAATAATACTACCGTTAATAGTGCACATATTACCATTCACATCTTTCATATTTCAATAATGATTGCAGATATTTTTTGTCCTGTTTCTCTGATTCTTTCACCTCTAAAATATAAAGAACCATAATAACTGAAAATTTAAAAAAAATGTAATTTGGTGGATTTTTGCGTTTAGGTCATATATAAAGTACTCAATGTTTACTTACCGACGTTTCGATATTATTCATATCATCATCAGGGCTGTCATAATATACAAACAAAGGATATTCTTAAAACTACATATACAATTTGCAACTATTACTACACATCCTTACTACATATAACATAATTCATTAATAACTACTAAATATTAATTTTCATTATATATTAATTATATCGAAACGTCAATATAATAGGATATGAGTTATATCTAAACATAGGCAAGTAAATATTGAGTACTTTATATATGACCTAAACGCAAAAATCTACCAAATTACATTTTAATTCGGAGGTCAAGAACAAGATAGAGGATATTAAAAAAAAAGTAGTTACTGCCTTTTTCTTTAGTAAGGTAGTATAGAGCATAAAGTTGATTGAAACATCCTCATTCGCCTCTATCCCACCAAATCATTTTACGAGAGAGAATTTATCTTTAACGAACAAATCCTAAAGGAACAAGTAAAAATTTTCGGCCAATCAGTATATATTATAAATAAAATCTTGAAATTTGGTCAATTAAAAATGTGTCCTATCAATGGTACCTTTATTTTTATTTCATATTCTTTACTACGAATAAAATGACCTACGTTAGTAGAAATTCAGAACTATAAACAAAAACAGTATTTAAAGTAAATGGAATGAATAACGACAGATATATTACCATGTACTTCTTTTTCTCTCTCCATCCTGCATGCCATACAGGTAGAGAAAGAAACTATTGCACAGTCGTACCGTGAATCCGCGAATTTTTAACATTTATGTACTATGAGAACAAATTTAGATAAATATAAATAAAACAGATATTGGGTATTAATACAGTCGATGTACTACCGATTCTCGTCTGGGATGAAGGAAACTGGTAATAAGGACGAATATAATAAAAACAAAAGAAAAAAAAAAGCGAGAAAACTTTATCTCTTTAGGTTATTCATACAAGGAATTCCTTATCTTGTAGCCCCGACGAGGAGAAAACTAACCACGAGACGGAGTTTACCCACGGGAAGCAAAATTCATTTCCGCGTGATTCTTGGAACGAGAATGGAATGGAGAAGGAAGTGTCGTAGAAGCAGAATAGTTGTAATCGGAGCGAAGAACAATAAAACGATTCAGATATGAAATGGCATTTATCTCTTCAATATATTGTGGCAATACAACTGAGGTATCGGAAATGGATGTAATGAGAGTGGGGGTAGAAAATCATAAAGCACTTTTGTGTTGTGGCCTCGTGGTGAGAAGGGTGTGGAACTGTGAGTGGCGGCCTTAGATCGTAATCGAGAGGAGGGCTAACTGGAGAGCATTGTTTTTTATAAATTATGGTTTTACAACACAATTTTCATAAATATTACTTTTAAATAAAATGCATCAAATAAATCATTAACAATCTGGTATTATTTATAACAATTATTTATTTATTTGGTATTATTAATAACAATAGCAATTATATTATTAATAACAATAACAATTATAAGTAATAATTATTAATCTGGGAACACTCATACAAAGTATGCCATTTATCAACTTCAATTTTATCTGTTAAAGAGTTCAGGTTCAATGGGGGAGGGGACTATAGCCCCCATAGATCCGCCTAGGAGCTGTGGAAGGTAAATGGGTGTCGTAGTGGTTTGTGTCCCAGCAACCGGTGCTGGTGATCTAGGGTTCAGTTCATTTTCACTCTAGTCATCGTTTACTCATTCTATTTTTTCCTCTTCGTGTAAACCTCTCCAGGAAAGATTCAACTTCTCTATCGATTTAATAGTTTTCTAGAACTCACTTCACTAGTAGGGAATTATTTGAGAGGTCGAGAAGTACTGGTAATGGTAATGCCAACACAGGGATACTAGAAATGGCGATGAAACTGATGATGGACACAGTGGAGGTGGTTATAATTTTTTATTGGAAAACCTCCTGAGACTCGAGGTTTTCTTCGGCCAGAGCCGGGAATCGATCACCTGACCTGCATTGATCGCATGGCCGTTAACCACTTCGCCACCCGTCTCATCGCGAACCACCCACTGCTCGTACTCCGGCAGACCTGAGATATATCCCCATGCGAGGTATAAGTGAACACATGTGAGATACATGATGGTACACATAAGAACCGGTTTTACGTGTGGCTTACGTGTTCGAGTTTGCAATGCAAATCTTTCTTCCGTGTACTGACATGAAGAGATGGGATCATTTCGGAGAGTCAAAATGTCGAACAGCGAATCAAGGTTCTGATACAGACCGCAAACGCGTGGGGCAGTTGTTAACACCTTCGAAATCAATGTAAGATCGAATGTCCTTACGTGTTTGTACAAGGGAGATGAAATTTCCTCACAAGTTTTCAGTTTAATCGATTTTTCGAAAGCTGTTTATCAGATTTCCACTGCCATGCATTTTACAATTGGGTATTTCGAATCAAAACTATCGTGGTTCTCGTGAATTACGGAAGAAATATTTCAGTGGAATATTTCCATGCCCTGGGCTCTTCACCTTTCCACGAATTGGCTCACGTGCCTCGCCGCAAACGCTTGTCACCATGCTCGTCAGCGCACCTCACCTTCTATCTCACATCCGCGTTGCTTTCAACTCATCACAAGATGCGGAGATTCAATTGCTTCCAACGTAAGCACATTTACTTCGAATCGAATACAATTCGCTAATAAGAATAACAAAGTTGTTCGCTAGAGCTTAAAAATTGAAATATTTGACACAAATTAAGTTACGATTTATAAACAATATTTTCCGAATAAACTGGTTTATAATAATATGTTCTTGTAAAATATATTTTTTTGTGTTTTATTACATACAAATTTGTTGGTATTCTATTATATTACAGCACTATCGAACTACATCATTACTTAGGAATGTGCTTACTGTTTAATCCGCTTCTGCCTTAGGACCTTTGATCGGAATTGATGGGAGGGTCCCTTGCTTACTTCCGGAGAGTAAATTAGTTTATTGTCCTCCACGTGGTGATACTCATTTTGTAACTGCTTTTTTGACAAATTTATATTTTATAATCAAAAATGTATCTCAGAAATTCATAATACATATATGAGTAAATTTCGTTTGTCTATTTATTAATGTAGTTTCGTTTAAATTTAAACAACTTAACAACACTTTTATCTCAAATTGACCCTCCCTCCGCCATCTGATCCGTACCTCAGTACACATGTTGGGTGATAATCCCAGTCGTCTTAATGAAATCCGAGTGAACACACGCAGCAGGACGCGTTTCGGTTACAAGTTCATTTGAAAGTGTTTACAAGTCAATGGGGAAAATCATCTTGATAACTCATTTATCTGGTTAATACTCCACATTTAAAGTCATTAACTTTTTAGTAAATGACACCTAATTTAAATTTTAGTCATTCATTTAGTTTCTTTTACAAATTTATTTCATCAATGTGGTTGTAAAAGTAATCATGCATCAATATTAGAAAAGTATATAGACTATCATTTTCACTGTATTTAAATGTTAATGATTTCATAAAATATCCATTGCAAATAATTAATTTTTATATATCTTCCCCTTCATCACGTGTCTTCGCGTTTCCGAATTTATACGTTCTACTGTTTTCTAGGTACTTTACATCTTCATTTTTCGTCTTCATCCACTAATGCCAGTGAGAAACACGATTACTCAAAAATAGCTAATACCTGCGCAGATTTTTTTTTCAATTGAACGAAAAACTTATCGTTTTTGTATCGACGTAATAAGCAATATTGAAAATAAAGCAATAAATTCGTGAGGTTAATTATTTCATCAAATAAATGGAATCTTGGGTATTTCATGTATACACATCCAAGATTTGTTTACTGCACCATAAAGTCTGGAGTGCATTGGAGACAGTCTTACCTAACGCCCTTTCGCCGAACAGTCGACACCCAGAGCGAAATTTCTGCGGGTCACTGGCCCTCGTTACGTGGTCTGTCGTCCATGATCAGAGCGGGCGACTGCGGGGCGTCTCTGCGCCCGTCCGCCCTCTCAAACATACGGTTCAACACACGCAAACAGGGAATTAAGAAACTTCTGCGAACGGGGAAATGCCTTCTCAAACGGCTCGAGACCACTGATTATATCGGTTTCAGTGAGACAAACCACATTGTTACGTTCGGCTTCGATCGGTGGCGCGTAGGATTAGGAGTCATGTGCCATTCAGAATGCGAAACAAATATCAGTTTGATTTTATATTAAGTATATAAATACAATTTTGTATTATAATAGTTTTTTTTTTCGTAAAATAATATCAACAACTGAATATTTTCATATAATATACGAATAATATTTCAGGGTTCAATAACTAAAAATGATATATTAAGATTATCGTGTATCTCGCCATATATGTGGGTTGAATTCCTTACAATTAATGTTCCTTATTTAACCAAATTAAATGAACCATGCAAGACTTACGACAATTTATGAACGAACAGTACATATTTTGTGAACAGCTGACAACGTTTCATCTTCGATGTGCGTATAAAAACCACCTGACGACGACTTCAACGTGAAGTCGAAACGTAGTGAGCTATTTATCACAAAATATGTACTGTTCGTTCATAAAATGTCGTAAGTCTTGTATTGTTCATTTAATATTCGGGATAAACATTATACTAACTAAGGATATTAAAATTCTGCTCCCGTCCTCCTTAATATCTTTACATGACTGTGTCTACACCTTTTCGTGCCCTAATCGCCATCACACGTGTATTCTATCTTTCAGGGTATTTCTTTAAAACTTACTAATTTGATTTCTACGATTATTTTTTGGTTACCGAGGACAATATTTTTGTTGGTAGTATTTCGTAATTTTTTGATTCAACTGCGTTAAGTATGCTTACTCTAATCGGGTTTTGAGAGATGTTTCGATTTATTTATTCGATCATATTTCATAGCAACTGAGTAATAATAATCTTTATGCTACTTTTATACTACAGGGATTTCCTCCGTTTTTCCTTTGGGTAATACCACACGAATACGTAGGATAGTACTGGACTTCGTCCTTGGTCTGCAGAAGAACCCTGCACAAATACAGAAAGTTGTTGAAAACTCGTTAAGAAACGGCCATGATCTTTCGTGTTTGCAAAGCAAACCGTACTTTCAACCCACGCATCTGTCCCTCCTGTACTTTGTTAGGTGAGAACTCTTCCACGGATTTCTACTATAATCTTTACTTTCATTCCTTTCGACCACATGATTACAAACGGTCAAGAACATTGATCCCGAACGCAATATGCTCAGTATTTCACACGGGATAAATTTCTTTGAGATATAGCCAATACATTTGCCTGTCTGAATCTACAGTTGATTTAATTAACTAGGATACACAAGAAGTACATCTTACCAATTCTTGAGCGAAAGATGATTGGTATGTAAAATTTAAAAAAATACTTCATTTATCGTTTATTAATAACATTATGACAATCTACAAGAATCTTTGTGAGTTATTTTTATACATCGTTACACCTTTCAAGTTATTGAAGTGACATCGAAGCACCCTCACTATAACGACACAACTTTAAAGCTATCAGATCTCGACAGGCAATTAGCAATCTGGGCAATACTTGTATGACGCCACGACACTCACTGTCGTCCCTCATTGGGAAGCAACACACAGTGCTCTCTCGCCGAGCGGGTGGGTTTCAGACAGTAATTTTCTACTGCAGAATGTTGAAATTTCGACCATTTGATTAGCGTATTTTCCGTGCTTTACACCACTCACCATTTCGCATTCGTAATAATTTAGTACAAACAAGCATAAATTTTCCTTAATACGACATTCTTTTTTGTAGAGTTTCGAAATAATAAAACGAAAGTACTATTTCCAAAGGAGGTGTATATACTTTTACGAAAGTATATAAATTAAAATACGTTAAAATTATCTCCAAACTTTCCAGTCCGAGTATGTTCCGGTCAAGAACAAAGTATCGAGATATTCTGGCCCATAATATCTACTTTAATGAGCGCTTTTGTTGCATTAAATAATTCCCTTTGTGCGAAACAAATAAATAAATAGCACTTATTCAAATTATAAGAAATTTCAGTAGAACGTAAAAGTACACATCCAGACTCTACAATCGAGTTTTTTCTTCTTATAATAGTTAAGAAGATTTTCCTTACAACAAATTACGAGTACAGAAGGATCTATTTTCAAATTCACACGAATGTCAGACGTATAATATTTGATAAGAGAATAATTATGAGACAAAAAATTGAATAATATTTTAAAATTTAATTTCGTATTCATAGGTTTTCATGCATTTTCATTCACATAGACAAATAAATCATCTCTAAATTGCATATTTGGGAAGATGCTTCATTTCTAGACATCTGCTACGCTTGGATGTATCGCAAAACCTAATGGCTGTTTCATTTATTAGAGATGATGTGGGTAAGTTGAAAACGGAGTCATGATGAATGCTTGATGATGAAAACATACGCCCAGGAAAACGATACAGATGTTTCAATTTATTTCGAACAAACGACACCGAATACGACTGATAACAGAGAAAGTTGAACATTTCCCCACGAAAATTTGAGTCCAATGGAACAAGGAAATACTGTCCACCTCAAGAAACCCATAGCTTTCTAATTATTCAGAAACAAATTATTCCTGCTGCAGAAAATTTTACGGTACATATATTTATTACCTCTTAAAAATCTGCCCACATTACTCAACCAGATATAACATTCGAGGAAAAATATGTTTGAGGATAAATACATTAATTTATTTTATCAGAACACGAGAGCTGTGGGGTTTTAAGACGATATTTTACAATACGTAGATACAGTAGAAATATATTTCGAGCTAGAATATTTCATCTATTTCGTTGCGTAATTTAATTATTAGATTTCTTGACTGCAATCTACTCGCGAGTTAGAGAGTGCGGACATATGTCACTAAGACAACTGAATGAAAATAATTCTCCTGCGTTTTCGTCAAGATACTGTAATATACCAAAACTTATGTTAAACTATTGCAATAATTTCAGAGTACATGTACACAGTTTTCATTAGTTCTTAAAAAGTTGGGAATCATCTCGAGGTGAAGGTGGGTAAACGCTACGCTGTATGTGATACCTGTTTGAGGACAGAAGAGAGAATGATGTTTCGAATGCAGTCATGGTAACCCCCTGCCTTCCACGAGAACAATACATGGTGAATGATTCCCTCATGATTTGAACCTTAGGATCCAAGGGAGATCTACACCCCAAATGACTGAGACACCAGCTCTAAACATATTCAAAAAATTAACTTTCAGCAGAAAAAACTGCAACGCTGGAGTAGAAAATGAACACTGTTTAGTTGATTTTAATCGTAATACTTTAAAGTCTCTCTTTAAATCTTCAGGACTAAACTTTTCTTGGACAAAGATTTTGAAACTAAACAAGAGAAACATGTTTTTAATGGACATGTTTTAAAATTCCACTTACTCAATTTTTATTTTCTATTACATGTACAACTCGGGTAGTGAAGGAAATTATATTTTTCAATAAAGATTAGTTTTTTAAAAATAACGTGAAAAACTATTCGAAATTTTATTAAGTATGATTGAGTCTGAAATCTAAAGATAAGTGGTATGAAGTCATAGTGACTAGTTCCTATACCTGTCTGTATCAAAAGAGATTTGCTGTATCGTTTTTATTATTAACAAGAAATAGAGGAGGGTCTCGAATTCGTGAAACAATCTTCAGGGTGTCTCTATTTGTGAATTGAGTATAGAGATTTGTTAAGAAAGGATTTTACGAAAACACTCTGTTAATGAGGATATTTTGACCTTTTGACATATGATTTGAAAAAGCAACTAAGTGATACGTCTCCTATATTCCCCATGCAACGTTCAATTTTATTTTACAATTACAATTTCAAATTATTTAAAGCACATTACAAAAATAATCAAATATTAATTTAAATATATAAAAGCGAAATACTACTGAGTGACTGAGTGACTGAGTGATTGATAAATCACGAAATCTCAGGAACTACAAAGCCCACACACTTGAAATTTGGCATGTGTTGCATTTATGGTATAGAGATTTGTTAAGAAAGGATTTTACGAAAATTTGACAGGGGTGAAATGGGAGTTGGAATGTTTTATGAACGTATTCTACCGTAATTCTAGAGTGCCTGGAGCAATTTCAACCAAACTTGGTATACGGATGACTGACTATCTGGCAATAAGCACTATGAGGGAAGACATCCCTTGCATCCATAGATAAAGGGTAGGAAGGGGGTGACCTGTAAAAATAATAGGAAAGTCGATATTAGATTTGAAACCATAGTTTTCGGTTCAGTTGAGNTTCGGTGCCGTTGCAATGAATAAGGACGTCCGAAATGATTTGTAAGTTCATAATAGTCCGCATTGTATATATAAGACCCCTAGCATTCCTGGGTTAGGGGTGGGAGCGGAGGACAGGTAAAAATAATAAAAACGACCGATATTGATGTTGAATACATCATTTTTTAAGAAAGAAGAGCTGAGTCACACACTCAATGCCGCTTCAGTTCACAGACGCCTCCTAGGAGAGAATATATGATAGGATGAAATGTAAAAATAAACTAATATGACTGATATTAGGATTGAGATCATAGTTTTCTGGGACGCTGAAGTTTGTAGTGACATTATCGAAGACGCCAAAGTTTACAATCAACATGTATAAACTCCAGTACCCCAAGGGAAGGGGATACCATGAAAAAATTTTCCAACATGACATATCTGTGACAAGTCCATAATTTTCGGCGTCGCTGATACTAAAATTCCTGTATCGTGCAAGTCTAAGTTCAGCCCTCATGGATGAAAGACGCCATTAGCACTCCTTAGGGAAGTAAAAATGGGTTTATGAACAAAAATAAATAAATACGAATTTTGAAATGTAAAATAAAAATTGCACTGGACCCATAGTTTTAGAGTTGATGAGATTTTTAAACTACCAATACCGTTAAGCTCAAGTTGAGATCACATAGGGCCACGGTATCCTTAGAGCTGGGAGTTTGAAGGGCAAGGCGTAAAAATAACGAAAAAAGACTGATATCAGGGTCGAATCCATGGTTTTTGTGTTATATGAGATGACTAATCGTATTTCCAATGACGTCATGTACCCTTCAGATCACATGAGGTACACAACACCCCTAGAGGTGGACGTTGGGAAGACCGTGACACTAAGAATTACAGGATGTGCGCTAAGAAAGGATATCACGAAAATTCACCCCTAAGAGAGTGAAATGGGAAATTGGTTCTTTCTAAAAACTATTTCTCAATTACATCAGTGAAATTCAGGGATTGAGGATTCGCATCAACACTATCAAACCTCCAACATTAATGAATAACATTATCACTAGATATCAATGGTAAAGTGAGAAAGAATAAAGCAGACATGTTACAAAATTGAGGTGAGTAAATTCGCGGAGACTCAGGTTGTCTTATATATATCTACTAGCTACTAGTAAGGCTACGTTCGTAGAAATTACGGAATCATTAAATAGTTAATTCTTCTCGAACGTTCTCTGATTCCGTCTGAAAATATATTATGTACTGTACATGTAATCGATTTAGTGACATTGCAATAGAGTAGGCCTATACTTCCCAAACCATTCCACTACTTAGTTCAAAAACATAATTGATTTGTTTTGTATTGTAAGTAATATACTCGCCTCTCATTTTCCTATTAAAGTAAATAAATTTATTGTCAAAGAACAGTACAAATTGCGTATGACCACGTGGAGGGAAAAAAAACTAATTTACTCTCCGGAAGCAAGCAAGGGACCATCCCATCAATTCCGATCAAGGGCCCTAAGGCAGAGGCGGATTCAAAAAATTCAGCAAAAATTCCTAGATAAGATAAAAAGTTAGCTGCGAGTTATAATACTAATAGAATGTCAATATGTTTGTAATTTTAAGCAAAAAATTACATGTAAGTTATTATCGAACTATAGATTATTCTGAGTATAGTGTTTAAAAATCATAAGAATTGAAATAACACTAAATTCACGATTTATTGTTACAATAGACACGCCCCTAGACAAAGCCTAGAGAACCTGTATGATAAATCCGCCTCTACCAGAAGGAAAACCGGAGAAAAACCCGGGCCAGGATGGGGCTACAGAATTTATGTACACAACCGTGCACATGTTGAGTACACATAAAACTAAATTAATATGAGCCATAAGACAACACAATCATGCAAGAAAATAGTTTTTGAAATTGCAATAAGTTGTTTAAAAGGTACTACAGAAATGGCGTGATAAAGTGCAAGACGAATTTAACTTTTATTAAAATCAATAAATTCTTTTACATTGTAGAAGCACTGGTTTTCTATTATATTATTCTATTACTATTATAAGTCTAGTTTTCTTCTTCCATCGGTCTAATAAAGAATTGATGAATACATTCGCAAACAATGAACCCGAACTCGATCCTTGCGGGCCACCAATCTCACCACAGCATATGGCGCGGGCGGAAGAGGTGACAGCGCAAGAGTCGCAGCGAGTGGTGATGGCGAAGATGGTGGTGGTGTTGGTGGAGGCGGATGGTCGGGAAGGAGGGCGTTCCAGGGTTCCTCCGCTCACAGTCTGCGCGCAGACAGCGGAGCAGCAACCTCACTCACTTGTTGTTCTTGGCGTCTCAGGAGACCGACATCTGCACTCGTTCAGGTAAGCATGCAGACTGTTTCTCAGTTTCTTAAGTGCACGCTTATGTGATTGTTTCCTTCGATTGTGAATATCGACACCCACCCCTAAAAGGCAGAGTTTTGCTGCTCTGAAAATTACGAACAATTGCCACTCTTTCAGAAATTTGCTCTCTTAACGTTGTGCTTTGTTATATTCTACTTAGCCTAAATTCTTTAGTAGATTGCTTAATAAATTTCCGTTACTTATATCAAAGAAACATTCAATAGTCACATATAATAGAATTTTTTAATTTTTAATTTCACATCACGTTTGAGTTATAGTGACAATGGGGCACGTTGGAACCGGTCGATATCAATATTAAATTGTTTTTTATCAGTTTCGTTATCTTGTTAATAAGGGTCTATTATTCTGCCCAAAAATGGATTCACAAAACAGATCGCATGTCGGAAGTCCAAACCATTTCTTCTGCGAAATTTCGTTACGAAACAAAATAGGAAAGAGAGAACATGTACCTGTCTCTAAAATACACAAGAACTAATTTCTGCTGAGATAAAGGCGTGCTTGATCACTCTTGCAACAAAAAATTGTTAATGAATTTCGCCGATATTTATCCAGACGTCTGTGAAATGGGGGAGATATTTATGCTAACATTTCGAATTTATCGGAATTACTTCACCTTTGTCTCCTACTAAGCAATACATTTTCTTCAATGTCGACTAGATCCCTCCAAGATTTTATGCTATCGGAGAACCCGAGTTTCTCAAAACTTGTCGAAGGATGGGAGTCGTGTTTAAAAGTGTTAAGTGGCGTAGTACAGTTTAATGAAGTCTATGAAGTGTGGTTATAATTATGTAGAGTGGAAACTACAAGTAGACACCGAATTTCATAAATATATTTTATAAACAGAACAAAAACACGTAAAATGCAAAAAAAAAAAAAAAACGGGGTAGAAATTAAAAGAAAAAAATACGCAATAGATAACTGAAAGAAAATTAAATATTTAATGGTTAAAAGTTATAATAATTTATTACCTTTATTATATACAGAAGTATATCAAAAACATCTATTTACCAATATACAGGTTTCAGTTTTGAAATACGTTTTTCCGGGAGGGGGCGGGTAAAACGGGGTTATTGATGAATAAATTATCTCTTGTATAAGCAGATAAAGCAATTTTCAAATTGACGAAAGAACAATAAGTTTAAAGTTTCATCTTTTGATTCACGAATAAAAAACTTATCAGTTAATAATCTTTTTAAATGACTGGTTTAAGCGTGCGTAAATGAATGAACAGCTCCGCCGTTAATCGTACAAACGCCGGATATTCGACTACTTAATAAATACGGTTCACTGAATAATATCGGCAATGATGAATTCAATATAGTTTAAAAAGAATTTTTGAATCCTTTATTTTTTGTTGATCTTTCGATTTGTTCTACCACTAGCACAGAAGTTAAGAAATTTTAATATTTTTTTTCTTTTTAATCAAAGGAAATAATATTCCAAACGTACCAACTAATGCGCAAGCTTACTGTTGCGACATTTTTCTGTTTTCTTCATATCTCTTCATCACATACTACACCCATTCCCATATCATATCGGTATGCGTTAATTGTGTACTCATGTGCATGTTGCTTCTCATACGAAGTGTCGTAAGTTCTTATAGGAGTCTTACGCGTTTTTCTGAAAATAATTTTTGTCAGATCTTTGAGCTCTTTATAAGTTTTAAATTAATACATTTTTATTTAACACAATTCTACATATTTTTGACTATCATTTAACCATTGAGATTATCCAAGTGTCTTTTGAGGAGGTGCCAATCTAGCGAAAGTCAACGACCTCGCCCCACCAATTCGGTATAACAATTTTCGGAGCTTGCGTCGGATCTTGGAGTGTTGTATTTCGTACATATGGGACATTATCTTTACCCTGCAAAAAAAACAGTCATGATTTACAATATCGTAGTAGAGAAAAAAATGGACTCACACGACAATTAAAGAGCAAGAAAGGTGGTCTCGTCATATCGAAATCACGTTTTCAACAAAAATATATTTCAAAAATACGCCACCATCTCCTGAAATAAAAATTAGCTAATAATAATTTAATGGACTATTTGGATAAATGAAATTTTACCCATTTCTATACAAGTTCATAAAATTAAATAGAAATTTACCACTCGTAACTGTAATCATGATTTCAAGGAGTATGAGAAGAACATCGGTTCCTGGCATTGGGAGAATTGCGAGTGTTAACCACTCTTTCATATTCACTTGAGATTGGGATCCGAATGACCGTCTGCTCTAATTATTAATGGGAATAAATAATTATCTTTTACCATCAGCGAGGCGTGTATTACGAAAAATTACTGGTTCAATGTAAAACAAATTAATCAAATAAATATGATAACAGTTACACTCACATCCGTTGGATTTCTTTTTATATCCTTATTCATTTGATAGTTGTTGAATATTTAAACATCATGTGTGTAATTATTTATAGTATAGATAATATATACATTTTACATAGAGCAATGCATTCATGTACAAATAAAATTTCGAGTGATTAACCAGTGCGCTCATTAGTGAAAAAATAGAGAAGGAAAGAGGGGTTGAAGACTCATGCGTAGAAGGCTTAATGTTAATGATAGTTTACCGCTAAAATTTTAAACTGTTTCGGCACCCTTCTATATCGATATAAATCTCTCTTGATACTGTTTGAACAGAATACCTATGTATTTTTTTCAGGAGTTCAATTGACTGAAAAATCAATCTATCCACTAAAATACTGAATATTCAATTTATTCGCTAATATTGAAGTAAAGTTGTTCTGCTCGATGGCATAAAATTGTTCACAGCATAAAATCATCATGCGCTCTATGAGGTTCCTGTTCCCGCCGCTGTTAGCACTGGCGCTAGCGATGGTAGCGCGGGGATTCCCTGATGGAGCGCCCGTGGATGCGTGCGTCAAAGAGCGCCCAAACCAGCCTTACCACGGCCAATCACGACCGCAACATCCACAGACCAATCCCTACGCTTTCACAGCCACACAATCTCAGTACGGTCCTGGAACTAAAATTGCAGGTAAGATTTTTTGTTCTCTAATTAATTTATTAATTAATATTGTGATAAAATTGACGGTAACCGGATTCTTTACACTCAAATACCATAAAAATAATTAGGAACTATTTCTATGACTAGATGGATCGCTTTAAAATGTTTATACCCGTATTCACGAGATTGCGAGTAGAGACAAGATTTGGAAATACGATTACTAGTGAGCGAGTGTAATGTTTTGTCAGGAAAGATCAGTGTCGGTGTTTTGGGGGATGGAATATCAAACACGTCACGAAAAATGAAACGTTGAATGATGAATATAAGTCTATTTTATAATTAACATTAAGTGTAATGTTAAAATGAGTATATTTTTCGATACAAATATGTCGGCTGATCGCATTAGTTTTGAAATTCCGTAAGTCGTTGACTGACTCACTTGCGGAAAGAGTTCACTTGTGAACTATAAAACAAGAACAAAATTAGATCACTGTATGTTAATTTTTTAAGTCCATCAGAATATTTCTTTTTAAGTTTTCACGAAAATGTGAAACAAATTCATAATATTGCATGATTAACAGCATTAATTTTAGTTATTTTCTACAAATCGACCCAATTTTCGACGAACATCCTCTACGAGAAAGTGGATTTATTGGAAAAGCTTCAAGGGAATTGTCATAACAATGAAATAGTTAAATCCATTCCGAAATGTTTGTATATCTTTTCCTTATTTTTTGTATAATTACAGCTCTACAAATATTTAGATAAATATATATGATATGATATAGTAATATCTTAATTAGTTAATTTTTCGAACATTCACGATTATAAAATATTCTTTTACGAAATTTCTAGAATTGTTGACTTACAGAATTAATGTACCATATTATAGGCTACGCATTACTTAATGAATGCTGAGGTAAAGATTTTCTTATTTCAATATATACGAAGGTTTTCAAATATTGCTTCGGGTTTGAAACTCCGCAATATATTTCAACACTCATAACATGTTGCCAAATAAGCTCCTTCGCAACACAGGAGATTCTGTTGATAATTCTTTGGTATTTTTTGCGTGAAGATGTTACGAAACTGAAGAGATTATGCGAGAAATGAATTTACACTGCAACCATAATTGCACAGTCCTTACACGAATTGAGTACGCTTAAAAACCTGCAATACGTTCGAGTTATTGCACCGAACTATGACAGTAATTCAGGAAATAATATTTGAAATGTTGGCACCAATTAACCGTGAACTAAATTCATTAAAGTAATATTTTGCAATTATACCAGAGTTCAACGTTTCCCCGTAGTTTTCAATGTCTTCAATACATTTGTGAAAAATGGTTTCGTATTATTTTCACTCGAAAATCGTTGAAATAGTTGAAAAATCCACCGAATTAATTATACTTTTTATTTAGCACCTGAAAAGTAATTTTGAAAAACGTTAAAATAGGTAATAAATTTTCACATATTAACTTTCAATACTTTCAAATCTTTACGAATCTTTATGGAGAAAATGTGAGAGACTTATCCAAATTAACATTATTCATTATTGATAAACTAAAAACACAGAAAATATGACGAAGTAAATTCTACATCAACACATATTCTCTCGAATTTTGGTTAAGCAATTAACTATATACTATTTTTTTTTAACTCTCATTTTCTTCATCTTATTAATAGTTAAATTTTGTCGATTGTCGTGAAACTAAAATCATTTTTTGAAACACTTGTAGCGTGTTTTACTATTTAAATCCATCGTAATATAAAATTAGCGCTTAATACGTAATATTTCAACTAATGTTCATAATTTAAGATACATTTGAACCTTCAAATTAAGTAACAACTATAAAACTTCAACAACTTTCACAGAAATAAGGAATATAAATGAGATTGCCATTTTTGGACCGAATGTGGAATTAACAAATGATAATTCTAGCACTATTAGATGAATTTCAATACTAATGTACAACACTCGGTCGAAGCAATGCTGCAATGAAAAAGTTAAGGCTCCCAAACTGCTTCAGATGGAGCTTTCTGTCTGCTGAAATTTTTTGTATAATTCCGAAGTCGCTTCGAAATGTTCTTTGTCGTGTTCATGACTTTCCGTGAATCCTATTGCCCGATTAGGATGGACAGAATATGTTGAAATTACTCCAGAATATTTTTTTTTTAAACTTCTGGGAAAGATTTCGATCCGAGAAAAAACAACTCCAATTGATTGCCACTTCCGGTCCGTTTATCTGAGTCCTGTCACTCAACGGAAGTCACGGAACAGACCTGGAAACCGTAACCTTCGAGAAACCGTTTCTATCTCTCTCTCCCGTTCACTGACATTCGTTCCGTGACTTTGCACTTTGACTCATGTTTGAACAAATATTCGTGACTGCATTCTTAACTTCCTAAACATGTGAAATACAGAAAATAATATTGTTTCACGAGGTTTCATTACTCTTCCGATGGACAACAAAATATTAACTATTTACCCTTTCGTGGTCGGGAAGAAATCTGAAAACATGGTCTGGTGGGGTATACTATCATCCCAAAAGAAACTGCGTTTTTTTCGCGGATAACTAAAACTATTTGGATTCTAATCTCACCTGGGATAATGTTTTATCATTTCATACAGTTTTATATCAAATTTATGAGTAATCAAAAATACAGTGTACTAATCTGAAAAATGTAATGAAGAAGTATCTCATGGCAGAGGTTTAAACAATCAAATCACAATACTTATTACATTCAATGGTTTTCGTATTGTTTTTCATTTAATTAGCGTGTAAAAATATCAAATCAAGAATCCGCAACAATAAGAAAGCAATATCAATAAGAAACCCCAGCGCGAACAAAGACGGCTTGTAAGCGCGTGGACATCGGCAATTCCGGCGAAAACAAGACACAATCAGTCTGTAATAGATCGTTAAGAAGGTACAGAAAGTTTCAGCTTTCAAAATAAACTTTCGTTTCAGAAATAGCAATAAAAAGTTACGTAGGGTGTTGTGACACCTCATCAGACCTTCAAGAGGTTAATAACTAGGAAGAAGGAAAACAGATTTTCTCTCCGGAAACAAAGACATGGCCTCACATTTTTCGTATTTTGTAGGCGTAGGAACCTACTTTTCGTTTTTCTTTCCCTTCACCATACTCTTTTGTTGGTGTGGTAATTTTTCTTTTAATTAAAATTGTATACTTGTAGCTGTCATACAGTTGCTTTTATGAAAAATACATTTTCCAGTTGTCTATTTCTTTGCATCAGTAGTCGACACAATCGGAAATGAATGAGCCAGTGCTTGACACAGGTGTTTGGAACCCAGTTAATAAACAGAGAAAAACTACGCAGCTAACCTACAGTTATGTTGTGCACTTGTATTAAGACAAAAAAATAAACCAAAGACTTACTGTATTATTTTTTAATTTGAGCTGCTTTACATTTACGCGCGAGGTCATCACAAATCTACATTAACTGAAGTATTCCTAGCACACTCTGGGATGACAAGTGCGAAATTCTGAAACTCTCCCTGTTGTATGAGTTTGTGCGTATGTTCACTACGTGCTGGCGCGAATGACTGACTTCGATGTAATTCGCTACTCTCTAGAGTACGACGGTCGTTATCTCTTGTTCCGGGTGCACAATTGCCCACTGTCGAGTCGTACCGACCTCCCCGGTGTCATAGAATGTATTTTTTAAATATCTACACAGGTGTAAATTATTAATTAGATGCAATAAAAACATGATGATTAATATTCAATGTCTGTTACATTAAAATAATTTAATAGCACTTTTCCCTCGAAATCGTTAATAAATCAAGTAAGGTCATGTTAGGCTCTATAAGATTGGTGTTGTCTTGAAATATTTAAATAGTTAAACCACGATGAATTTCGAGAAGTAATAAGTCCGAAAAGAAATACGTTTCACAAGAAAAAGACTTGATTATTACTGAAGGTGTAACTGAAAATGACGAGGGGAAAATGGGGGTAAGAATTCATTATAACTATTTAGGGGGGAAATCTATTATTCACACCCCAAATATAGGAATAATGACAAAACGTTTTTAGCAAGCAATTCCATAACTTAATGTATAAGTATCATAAAACCTCAAAAAAATACATTAAATTCGATGCATCACGCACCGGAGCTTATAATAATGAATTAGTATGTCCGAACTATGTACGAACTTCATCGTATCAACGATTGGTCGAAAACCAATACATATGTTTATTATCGTGATAACGTGACTATTTTATGAAATAATAAATATTCTCCTACTTAAAAATATGCACGAAGCGGAATTTTGTAACCTAATCAGAAATATGAAATGCGTTTCAGTAAGACAACAAAAGCACAATGTAATTTAATTCATTAACCGTTATTAATTCAACAGTAAATCACTTAGGAGTGGTCATCGCTGAATCTTAGGTAATAATGAACTTATTCGCTCCCACACTAAATATAATTAAAAACCGAATGTGAAAGAAATACTTCGTTTGTCATCAACTTTTACATTCAAGGATACGATTATCTCCCTTGACTCACAACTGCAAATAAAATACACAGTTCTTACTAATCTTCAGTGTATGATGGACATTTCGTATTTCCATTGGTCATGCATTGGGAAAAATATTTTATTTTTAAAGACTTTCCTTGATTTTTCAAAACGATGTATCAAGCACTGATGAAAGCGTCTTTCTTATTACTAGAGTTAACTACAATTAAACAATAACAAGCCCGACATTCCTGATGTCCTTCCAACAGATGTGTCAATCTGTTTATCCTCAATCTATCTGTAGTTGTAAAAAAGAATAATTCGAAAAAAAGGTATTAAAACTGACGTTTCGCAGTGCATTAAAATGGGAGAAAGTAATTATCATATCAACTCCATCAAATTATTCAATGGAAACTACGTATAAAACACCTTGTACGTATAAAATAGATTGAAAAACTTATGATCGGAGTTAAATGTACTCACAGCGAAATGTCATCACCACTGTCCATTCTTCCACTACGCCGATAACAAGACAGATGAAAGTAGGTTACAACAAAAACTAAAAAACTCACAACAGAACTCACAAATAAAATCAACAAGCAACAAACCCTCCCGACAAGAAGCAACAAAAACTCGCGACAGAGGCACTGCACAATCTCCTAACTTCAATGAACTTCAATTGCTCAGTGCCAAGTTGCTACTGCGCTGGTAGCTACTGGTTACTCATAATGGTCGCTTTAAAACTGTCTGCTCCAGCACCAATAACGGCTGAATAACGGCTTCCCTGCGGCGATCGCAAACCTCGAATCTGAATAGTTAATTCTGTAATTGCAAATAGTTTGAAATAGTACAAATATACAATAGTTGTTAATAGTGCGGACTACAGGGGTCTATATGGAGAAGGATGCATCGGATTTACACATTTCTCACGCAATGGTAATATAATCAATTTCCCTCTTTTTTTGTTTGTAACCTAGAAGATATTTTCATAGAACTACCAAGAAATTGATTTCTCTCAGAATTCATATTTATTTCTACTATAAAATTTCATTAATACCACAGGTGAATTTCGGCATTTTTTAAGTAAATAAATAAACGAAATTGATCGTCAGAAAATCATATGATTATGATCACGCGGAGGACAATAAACCAGTTTCGTTGAAATCGTATAGATTTACAAAGCGACATTTAATCCGACGATTTATTTCAAATAACTCAGAAATCCCTCAGCAGGAATTCATCAACATATAAAATAAAAGTAACCATTGGCACCAGGCAGGATTAGCTACCTACACTTTCCCACACGTAGAAGTTCTCCGCTTCGTGTCTCCCTGAAGGTACTCCACAAAACTATTTTCCGTACCTTCTTACTCTACTTACTTTCTCAGATGCAATTCTTCATTATCTGTCATCGTGTTCTGTAACTTCTTGTTGACAAGACTTACTATTTGTAGAAAAGGTCACACAGGATTTCCTAACTAAATAGATACATTTTTGGAACGCTCAAAAAGATTAAAATATTATCCGAATAAAACCGGCATTGGATTGGGAAGGCTGAACATTGGTAGGGCTGCCTTGTTGCCAGTTTGCGTGTTGTGCGCCAGTGTTCTCTCGCACTGTTCCTGACAACGCTAAGTGCTCACTATGACGTCTGATCGCTTGTCATTCGCCCGGACAGAGACGAGCACCTCTGAGTTCTAACCACGACCACAACGCTCAATCCATTTCCTGATTTATTAGGGGTTTTAAATAACCAGCTGATCATAATATACAGATTATGATTCAAAGAGCCAACTTTAAAAAAGTTTCGTACATATTCTCGAATTTTCATTACTCCGGTAAATCATTAAATATATATATATCGTCTATACTTTATTAATGAGTCTAGACAGCTATTTTGATTATGTGTATGTAGTATAATAGAAATAAGAAACCGAAATTGATCCGTGTAGCTATCAATTCTTATTATGTCTGATAGGGAAAGAAGCAATGAAATAATATACACTAAAAAGCAATAAACAATAAAATTTATTCAACATATATAAGATGTGACAAAAATATTCGCAAACATCACTAATTAAAAAATCGAATTAACGTTTCAGATGCAGACGTTTGCTCGCCGTTACAACTAAACACCTTACGATAGACACGTAATATTTCATTTTGTCTTACCACTTTTAATATTACCATGAAATTAAGGCAATTACGTAATTCGCTTGTTCATGATAAAGGTCTCAAACAAACTGCCGTGTTTAAAACTAATCAGGTCAAACATGGTATTAGCGAAGTGAAATTTCTACCGTCACCCTATCATTAGACAGTAGAAGTGTAGGAGGAAGTATTCTGAATATCACACTTCATGTTAACGTTCTCTTCTAAGATGCGACTAATGCAGCGGCACAAAGAGTTTATTGTATTGAATACTAGCAGAACTACCAGATCTTACCCGGAATTTGAATCGAAACTTAAAACAACAATTACTGGTCGTACAAAACTTTAAAAGAACTCACAAATAAAATACAAAAATTAAAAAAAATATTTATTTGTATTTTTAAACAAACATACAAAAATTGCAGGTTTTTAAAAATTGGTACTGATAATTGATGTATTTTACCTTATATACGTAAAAACACCTATCAACAGGTCTTGATTCTTTTGCTCACTTTTGCCAGGCGTTGCCCGGGGTTCTCACATAATATTCTAAATTCATTTTACCTCACAAATTCAGAGTACCTACTCGTGCAACGTCAACAGCCAGGTGAAAATTGCGACGGACCGGGACTCGAACCCGGGATTCCTGCTCTGGCCCTGTCTCTTATACACATCTAGATGTGTATAAGAGACAGGTCATCACCACTGTCCATTNAGTTTCCACATTTCTCTACTTTAGTGATATTAAATTTTCATTTTTGTTAATTTCAAATATAAAATACCACGAAGAAAACCTACAATAACAGTTTTCAGTATTGTATGCTAATATGTACGCAAATACGAATTATTGTAAAATCCAGGGAGAAGAAACCTACACTTTACACAGAAAGCTTAATAAACAAAGCGCATAGTTAAGACCTAAGATTTCATTTCACTTTTAGGGTATGTACTTGCTAACAATGTTCTTCACGGCATTTATATAATTTTGCTTCTACGATTCGGTCACTTCTATGATTCGTTCAGTGGATTGTCCGCCTCCCGCACCGTAATCGCACTCTGTCGGTCACATTGGTAAGTTTCATAGTCAACAGTCATGCGAGAGAGGATTCACGCCTGCCAATTACCAGTCAATGTAAATTGTTTTTCTGCTCTTTTACTTCTTCAGTATTAACCATACTTTGCATTTTAATTGCAATGACCCTTAAGAAGTTTAAAATTTCAATTAATTTTATCAATGACTTCTTCCGATTTCTATGCCACAGACATTCCATGGACTTCAATTTTATTAGTATAGATTTATTATTATGGCAATTATTTTCATTATTTATCACATTTCTTCATTAGAAACGTATAATTACTAGCGATTTACATTCTGGATTCACGAACGGCATCGATTTCCAGGGCGTCCTGCGGCGTGTGTCACGAGTGTCCGCCAATTCGGGGAAAGGAGGAAAGGATCCGTTTGAGAGAATTTGAAAGTTGTCATCGCCCGCGATAGCATTTCGGGAAATGAAAAGAGAATGTCGCCGACCAATTTAAGGGAAAGTATTGTTGGCTTTCGTTACGGAGAAGTGTACACATGAATTCATTAGATTCATTGAGGATCATACGCAATCATCTCTCATCACAGTTGCGTTGATTCAATGAAAGAAAATTGAAAATAAATTATGTCCCCAATGCGTGCGCAAATGAGATAAGAAAACATGTGCACAAATTCATTCACAAACACCTCGATTTCTTCAGTATTTAGACAATTGCACCGTCTTCGACAGAAATAGTTTTCAACGAAACTATGTCCAGTTATTGGTCATAATCTAGCTCCAAGTAAATCATCGATGATATTTTTTTAGTGAATTTTCGATGTGAATTATTTTTTAAAAAGAAACGATTACTTTTAGTAAAGATTTTACAATAGAATGTGGACTGAGGAAAAACTATGGATATGAGTACCCTATGATTGGATGCGAGATCTAAATTTAGAGGAAATAAAAGATTTATCCAAATGCTTGGTTATGACATCCTAACCTCACAATTTGGATACTATGAGGTTTGGATATCACATGAAAAAGAAGGGATGTCACATTCAAAGGCTTGGAGAAATTCTTTTCTTCCGCAGAATTAGGATCTCACATCCAAACCTATTCACTCAGTAAGACAAATGATGTCTAATTTATTTAGGACCAAACAAAATTATTCTTACATCAATAAAACAAAATAAAATAAAATATAAATTAAAGTAAGGTCAAATTAGAAATCTGTTAAATAAAATATTGATAATTTATGTTGAGTAAGCTACATTTTTCTTTTAATATCAATTCTTTTAAAATTACTTGAAAATGTAGTATTTTAGTTTGTATTTTTATTATATATAATTAAGTTCTTCCTGTAGTTCAGACGTTTATTCGTTTTTTATGAAAAATCTTTTATACGTATGTGGATCATAATATTATTAAGAATACAAATAGCTTTTAATAGTTGGTGGTATTATTAGCACTGTTCTGTTTGTCGTAGTATAAAAACGTTTTTTGTATTTGTAATTTTCAATTTTTTGATGTATGCAATTTTAAGTTAAAAATAAGTGTATCGTTTCCCGTTTATTACTCTAAGTGTTATGTATATATGTATGTATATTTGTAAGAGGTTAGGCGGAAAAGTGGGCCAGGTAGACCGAGCCTCGTCACGTAATAATGACATTATTATTATTATTATTATTATTATTATGTTATTCTGTTTAGGATCTCAGTTTTTTCTGCTGGTCGTAGCGAGGTACGGGCTACACCAAGCACACTCTGAATGATCCAAAAATTTTCTGACTATTTTGATGTGTTGAGCAAAACAGCTTTCTGAAGTTGTACATAAATGGTCTTACGCAGTTTTAACATGCTAAT
>NNCF01128246.1:156689-230235 GCA_002313205.1 Laupala kohalensis
ATCAAAATACTTTTATTTACAGAATTTCAAAAACACACACAGCATCCTAATTTTTCAAATTCATAATAATACAAATTTAATATAAATCTTGACTGTATTACTCTCTTTTTTTCGATTTTATCGACAATTATCATCAAAAAACATTTCTATTTTTCTTATCACACATTTTTAAAATAAATGTTAGCCTATATTCATCCTAGACATCAAAATTATCTCCTGGCCAAATTTTATCACAATCGGCTCTGTGATTTAGTCGTAATCTTATCAGGATACAATTGTACATTTGAGTTCCAAAACTGAAGAAAGAACCAGGAGAATAAGGACAAGGAAATATTGTTAATGCGCATAACTGAGTATGAATTTATGATTTCACAAATTATATGTGGATAATTTAAAGAAATATTGTGATCATACTACAGCAGCAGATCAGAATGCAGTAATTTCATATTTGTCGAATTTAACTGGTGGAGTACACTCACGGATAAATTTTCTTTTCCTACCTCTTATTGATATTGTAATATATTTTAAATATTCAAAAGCTTTTCGTGGGAGACTTTTGTATTTGTGCTATTCAATAAAAATTTATGTATTGTTTTATTATTATTAGAATATACAACATAAAAGCATCTTCCTATCAAATGTTCATGTTCAAAAGTTTATATTTCTGATGGTTTTCTCTCTGCGCTGAGTAAATCAAACAATGAATCATTCAGGCCAACATCGCTTATATAGAGAGATTAATGTGTTTATAATAATGTGTTACAAATAAACTTAGATTGAAAGAAAGTCAATATGAAATTTATTAGACAAAGATAACTAATTAGCGTGAAATACACGGCGATGTGGAAATATCTCAGGGGATCCCTTCCTAGGGCACTAAATAGGTAACGCAATTGCTCTCCATTGCAAATACGAGAGGAGAAACCTTGGCGAACAATCGTCGTGATGCGCATTGGTCAAAAGAAAAGGACGCTCTATTCGTCAAGGCTCTTCCAGTCACGTTCAGAATATGTGTGCACAAAAAGTAACGTACTGAAGTTCTTTAAGAAATTATGTCTCTGCGACTTAAAAATTTATTGCTTGACACATGTCCTGTTATGGAATGTTTCAATTTTGAATATGATGCTAATTCGTTAAAAGAATAAGCAGGTTCTGAAAATAGCATTAGATTCTAATAGTTTTCTTGTGTAAGAATGTTCATTTTCAGTGTACCTTCACTACAGTACGAATCGTAACGTATAGATTTCTTTCATATAATCAATAACAACACGCCATAAACAAGGCGCGATCTTTACACAATAAGGTGAAATCGGTTAAGTGCCTTATAATAGAATGTAATGCGACCACATATTGCGACGCAAATTATAAGAGAAAGTCAAACAACAGAAGCGTTTCGCAATCTCATGGGAAATTATGTTAATTGTATGTTTCCATGTAACACCACCACTTCTGAGTTTAACATTGCATTACGATTACGAGATCTCGAAAAAGTTGCATTAAGTTTGATAAAATCACTGGTAAAAACTCAGGTTGATAAAAATCATCCTTTTTTTAGACATATTTAGTTGAGGCACTAATTTGCATGGTTCTTCCGAAAGACTTGAGAGTAATTTTGATGAAACAAGGATACGTGTGGCCGTGTACTATCCTAACGTACCCGAAGGTTCTTGAGTTGATATGCATTCTGAAAAGAGATTGAGTCACTCTTCTACGTGCAAACTAGATTTCTTGACAAATTTAATGTTAAAAATTTCCTTTCTTTGAGAATACTTTTAATGCTATCATGATATTTCTACCTGTTTAAAGACTAACTTTGGAAGTAGGTAAATGGTCACATATTATATAGATATTGGCCTCCGGGTTTGAAAGAGCTTAACCAATGTTAAAAGCTTCGTTATTTATTTTATTTAGAATAATTGACGAAACCTATCTGGGACCAAATTTGGTCTTATGTTTTTTACGTGTTACGACGAAAGAGAGATAATAAATACCGAAATAATTAGTTACATTTCCAAATGATTTATCATGAAAGTTTCATTTTAAATTCACTCTGATATTCACTTCTCGTTTTCTGTCCATTAAACGCGTCATTAATCGAATTTTTGTAAAATCGAACCAATGGGTACGATCGATTACTTAATCATCAATGTTAAGAAAATTCTTTCAAATAACTGAAGTGTGAGAAAAATAGTAAATAACGCATTACATAGCCTATGACCTAAAGTATACGACGACACTTATCTCTGAATTATCTTTTTTTTAAATTTAATAAAATATTTATGCGGATAACATGAATTCTGAAAACCACTAGCGCATCAATTCATCCGGCCTCGCCCCTGTACAGAGTGAAGGATCCCAGTTTCGCTCTCAAGAGAAACCTTTGAACCCCGTTCCAAGTTACGGATTACGGATCATGGAAGCATGAAATCTCCTTAGTTAAGACACACCAACTGCGTGAATTTCTTCAGAATCGTTGCGAAGGAAAATAATCACAACACTATGCCTCTGACGCGACGGCGAGTAGGGGATTTCCCAACGCTGCGCGAGGAGACACCGACCTTTCCATGAAACAGCTGAGTCTCGCACGGCGCAGCGTCCATGAATGGCCAGGTATTTCCCAACGGAGAACGCGCTACTCTACTGTTATGTGTGTGCAAGCAGGAAGGACAGGATCGAAAGGAAGACGGTTATTGTTTTTGCATGGCGCTGCGATGTTTTACATGGCTCGACATAAATATCCTCACGTCTTGTTAAAACGATTACGCAATTAGGTTATATGTCTCTGACACGTCATAGAACAAATCGAGTATCCGTTACTTATTCAAAGTAGTTTACAATATATTCCCGTATTATTCATCAAAATTAAAACGAATTATTTCTCTGTGTATGTCATATTTTTTCGCTGCCCATAATACAATAACTAAAATATACATCCTCATATTAAAAAATTAAAAAATCTTTAATTTGTCGCGTTTTTATCCAATATTTTATCATAAAACAACGTGTAATATTAGTGTACACTTGCTGTAACGCATTCTCAATACGAGGAGATAAGATACAATTCGATGAATTTGATTCGTTAATTGCCATGGTAACTACTAAGTCAGGTTGTAGTAGGTGTATCAACTACTAGTAAGTGTGTCATTAACAAGATAATCTCACGCAAACAAAGCAATACAATAATTTCACACATTACGGTCGGTCGGCTATAAAGAGAAGAAAGAAAAATCGCGTGGACTGATAAAATTGCTGCCGGTTTATGCAGCTTCTCAGTGATTGGATTGACGTGAAATTATTATCAATCTTACATTTAGGTTCATTATCAAAATAATGCTCATGATTGTTAACAGTAAATCTGAAATATCATTCTATTAACATGCTTCTTGAGACTGATATCTGCAAGGAAACCAATGTGAGGAATTATACGAATCGCTAACGTCCACTCACAACCAGAAGCACAAAAGAGAAGCAGTAGCAACTATACTTTCATACCAGCAGAAAACGAGGGTAAGAAGTTGAAATTTCTCATTGCTTCTCGTAATTTACAGTACTCCTTCCCCCTCACTATTTAAAAATAATTATCACGTATTTTGCAATTCAATTGCAATACATTTCATATAAAAGATCATGGTTAATCGTTTCAACTTTACAAAGTCAGTTTGAGTTTCTAGTGTTGTGAAACGGTACACGTATGTTTACTAATCGGAACACGTAGAAAAATATATTTAATAATATGTATTCCGAATTTCATAATGTGGGGAGGTATTATTTTTATTTACTCGGGTTGACCGGATTTGGAGCTAAGACGTTGTCGCCACTGTCCGTTGGTGATCCGCGTGTTTTGACGCCTTGAAAGCAAAAGTTCAAAATCCCCCGGGGGCGTTCGCCTGCGAAACCGACCTCGGCCTCCAACTCTGGTTACGAAAGATAAACGAAATATTGCCATTAAGCAACGAGAGTTTGCCATTCGGTATCAAGAGGAGAGTTCTAATTTAATTGAAGGAATATAATGATACGTTTGAGATACTGTATGGGTTGTTCAGTACTTGTTATCTTCAATACAAATAAAATATAAGTGTCTATTAAGGTTTGGTGCTAATCATGTAACTACGTAAACCGAACTGGCTAAGAACTCTACTGCCATCAAGAATTGCATTGAGTATAGTTATCACCTCTCCACAACGACGTCTCTGTGAACACCCGCTGTTCTCTTCATCTGCAGAAGGAGGTCGACGACCGATGGACCGGCGCCGGAGTAAGGCAATGGTAGTTGCGCAACAGAAACCGGTTGAAGCTGCGCACGCGTCACTGCGGGTGGGAAAAGAAGAAGAGACGATAGGGCAGTGCTTGCAGAGAAAGAATGGAGGGGGGGTTTGACTAAGAATAAGTTCGTGAAACGAAACTGGTTGCGAATTCCAAGTCACGTCCACCAATTTGTCTATTAACGGGAAAATATTGAACAAATATATCGCGGACAGAATTGTGAATGAAATTGATTCACGCGTGGATAAGGAATAGAGGACGCAATTAGTTTTTTTAGAATATGTGGAAAATGGTGTAACTAAATACGTGTTGGGAATTATGATCGATTTCGAACGGACATTTGATAACATAAAACGGTCAATAGTCATAAATAGTTTGCAATATTAGGGAATGACAGGAAAGTTATTACATTTGATTTAATCATATCAATGAGACTGTACTCTTGAGTAAAGGCGATAAAGAAATAATATATTAAGTCGTACAAGGGTGTTCCTAAGGTAGCCATAGAGTCCGTTGGCACGTGGTGCAGGGTCATGTTTTACAACAGTACTTTCAAAATGAATAAACAATATTTTTGGTATAAAGATTTCACATATTTGGCAAACATTTAAATGTCTGAAAATCAAATTAATTTGTTAAGATACAGCAGATCTCACGAATCCGTGTCAATATGCACTAAAAATCGGAAAATTTGCACTAAAAAGTTCACAACTTAAAAACTACGCTAATAAAGTCGAAAATATGCACTAAAATACTATAAATGCTCTACAAAATTCGAAACATGCACATTAGAAACCAAGTTACATATGCATCGACTTATTGCTGAAAAAGTGCTGTAATTTGGGTTAGATTAATAATACTACAGCTCGTTCATGCAGTAAAAGCTATATTTCAATAACACACACTTGCTTGTTATTGTAATTTAACCTAAAAATCAAAGAGTTCAAACAAATGTATACATTTATATGCATATAAACATCTCCAAAATATGCATTTATATACAACAAAAAAGTTGAAAAATATACATTTATATGCACTATTAAATTTAATCCAAACATTGTCCCACGATGTTAAAAAGGCTAGAAATCGACGAAAGGCCACAAAGTCATAGAAAGTCAGGAAAAAAATTACGAAAAACATGCCAAATCCGAGCCCTGGTGATAGACATACACGTATTTCTTCAAAAAAATAATAAAGTTTCAAGATGACAGCTTAAATTCATCAAATATTTCTTTCTCATATACTGAACTTAATCGTAAATGAGAGCACATAATCTCCATTTCGCGCAGGTATTTACCTGATGCATTGTGTTTTGTTCATGCCCTTGAAAACACATGGCTCAGCGTAAAGGCTCGCAAGTGTTACCAAAAATGTGAATTGATACTTCTGATCTATTCTGCTAAAAATTATATGAAATACCATCATCACTGACACCAGAGAAATTGTGAAACATCAAGAGATAAAGTCAGGCTTTGAGCAAGTAGACCAATTTAATACTTATTCCACTTGGTTTTCTAATTTAGGAGGAACTTTGTCGAAGATATCTTTGAAATACGTTGAAATAAATTACTCATACTTTTAGTTAAATAGAAGGTACGTGACATAAAATGTTAATTCTGTGAGCTCTTTCTATGTTTATTTTTGTTTTTAATCTCAATGATTTAGAACGTATGTTTTATTTTGGTTTTCTGTTTGTTTCTTTCATAAATGTGACCTATATTTCTATTTGAAAACCGTTAGCGTCACATTTGAAATAAGTGCCCAAGGAGCTTGAATTTGGATCCAGTTTTTAATCAATGCCAAACTTCACATCACCCTTCACATGAAGTACAATAGTTATAAGAATTCCAGGGCATGTGCTTCACTTACACGAGGACTCTACTTTGAATACGAACGTACTGAAGCTGGCTTATTAGTTTCGTTAGAATATCTGCTCATGAGAAAATACAAACACGAATGGAACGAAAACCGGTTGCTAGCTTATCTATTTTTCGCAATTCTTCATTATAATTGTACCGAAGAAGTGGTCTCCTACTCAAAGAACAAAGTGAACGATATAAACAAGTAGTTATGTTTACGTGAAGAATTTTATAATTATATTTTGTAATTTTATAATTACATAGGCTAGTTAAGGAGACTTGCTGAAGAGAATTATGAGACCATAGTTATTTCCATAAATAACAAATATCGTAAAACAGTATTTTGTGATGAAAACAACTTCTTCGTTATCAGAGAACCCGAAAACACGTTTCATCAAAATCTCGCGATATACATTTTTTACTATTAGTAAAAGAGTATCGAAGTGGGTGTTTAGACTGCAGGACAGTGTATCGTACCTAAACAGAAGTGACAAGGATCTAAAGCCAACTCGTGGATGTCTCAGGAAAATATAGAGGTTGTTGGCAAATCTCAATGATGAGTCCATTGCGGACACTAGTTTCTCCAACGCTTGCATAAGCGATATACTCGTAGATTTCAATACGATAGTTTTCCTCATTCGATCCCTATTGATGTATATCTGTTTTTGCGTTCTAAATTACTTCTGTACTTCCAATCTGAACACATTATTTTGTTGTAAAATTAACTATTATTCTTGAATGAAAGAAATATAAGATTCTTATCACCCCTTCCAACTTTATTTTTCTTAAAACCCCTTCAACCCCCCCACCCCCCCCCAAAAAAAAAAAATATAGGAGCAATGCAAAACATCGACCCGTCATGGGCGTTACTGGATTATGCATTCCGTTCCACATAGCATCGTTTCCACTTGTTGTAAGTGAATAGTATATGAGACGTGGGTTAACAATTGTATTTCGTCACCCAAATCAAGGTAAGCTTCTACTTGAGACTGATTTTTGTGAAACCTCCCATAAATGAGAGGTTTTGCCAAATTTCATAATTTAAAAAATACTTGAAGTCTGTACGAGTCGCAATGTCTAGAAGACTTCTTGAAAATGAAGTTAGAGATTATAAGTTAATTTTTTAACGTCTATTTCATTCCCGTCTATCACTAGGGCACCCTCATTTATGCTTTATTAACTGTAGAAAATGCTTTTAATTTTTCTGTATTGTACTTTTAAAAAATATTGTATGGTTCATCATTTTGCAAAGCTCGATAATATTTTGGAAATAAAAATTACTCACAAAGTTTTTGTACCTGAAACTGCCGCCGCTACAAATCTCTCGTGTTAAATCAGAAAATTTCAGACAAATCAATTCGGATTGTTTAAGGATTAATCAGTGAATTACTAAAATACAATGGCAGTTTCACACTGAACAGGAAATATTTTAATTTTTATCTTCATCTTCATTATCTTTGTTGTCGGCCACGCGTTGGTTGAAAGCAATCAACAGGTGAACCATTTAAGTGCGTCAAACGTTATCCTTTTTTCTGGAAATTATGTTTTATTATGCTTCTGAAAATAACGTGTTTATAGTCACATAACTGTCATGATAAAAACTACCGACCAGATGTGCTGTTCCATTCTGTTTTAATGTTTTATGGTCGCCCTGTTTATTACTTTTGACGCCGATCGGTGGGCTTCAAAGACATGACTCAACACGGAAGTGGCTCCGCCGTAAATTCGTGTCAACGATCGAGTAGAGACTCCGAAAGCCTCGAGGAATGTTTTACGCAACTGCTACAAAATTCTGCTAAAACTATGAGGAACTGAAGGCGTGACTCTCTCGGCATGGAGAACTGAATAACTCCGAGACGGTATCGAATCATCTTTCGTTGAGCGATTGACCACTCTTTCTACCATACGCTCTCTCAAGAGTTTTGAGAGTTTTCAAACATCTTTCATTTCGAAAAACATTGTATTATCTATGGATCACGATGACGATCTCTGCTGAGACCTAGTTCAACGTAGGTTTCCTCAATAGACACTCTTTGCCATTGTAAACAAGAGCGTCTAGATGAATCCGGGTTGTTCTATCCAAGTTTACATATGTGGTTTACTTTTCCAACTTCACATCCATATAAACTGAGACATTGAAGTGAAAAGCTAACGATGATTATCTGGCCCCGTCGGGAATCGATCCCGAGGTTGCTCCGTAGCATGTGAGCACACTAGCCATGAGCTACGAAGAGGGCTTTTCGAAGTAGATTCTTTGTAATTAAAATCAATTTATCGTGAAATATCGTTTAACTAATCTGTTTTCACGCTGTGTGAAGGTAGAATGAGACATAAATCTATATTTGTGTTTGAATCAGACAATTTTCCTACTGTGATCTCTGTTTTCACGAACAGTATAAAAATGGTGTTTTCCTTTTTTACAGAGGAGCCGTGGTGAAGAAATATGACGAATTCTGGATCGATATGGTGGCGAATGTATTGTATTAATTTAAAGATGCCCAGAATTTCAACAAACATGCTGACATCATAGAAATGTATTGTGTTTAATGCATTATATTTTGTCACATTTGGAGGAAAAAGGACTGCGGACGACGGTGCTTTACTTCACAAGTTCACAAAGTTACATAAAGAGTGTCCCGTGAAGCATTGGAGACGAAAGAATTCAAGAGGATATCTCAACCAGAAATAATTTATTCTCCATTTTAGCACAGATTAACAGAGCATTTAAAAGCTACTTTATTTTTATCCTCCGATTTTGGTAAACAAAATGTACTTACAAAAAGTAGTTCTAAAAAAAAGGATGTTTTGAACAGTAAAGTTGTCATTAAGATTATAAGAGGTGGGTGCGTGAATTGAAGTTTATGGAAATGTATAATCTCTCTTCAGAGAATTCTCGAGGATTGGTCAAATTTCGCATTATTTCGGGAAGCTCACGCTTCGATCATTAGTTGGTTCTAATCATGTAAATAAACTTTAAAATTTCACTACACTCATTTCTTTAACGAAAGAACAAGCGAAAACACCGGGTTTTTGAAATATTCATAAATTAATGTATTTGATTTATACTTTGGAGAGAGTATTGACAAAATATTTTCTCTGTACCTTTCTTATTAATCATATTTTCCTTCGATATGTAGTAATGTGTTATTTGCCATATCCTTAAAAATAAGAAATTCCTGTGGAATCCTCGTTAAAACTTCTAATAATGTTTACTCTGAGCATGAAATATATAAACGATAACATCAAGTTTGTGTATTTCGACTCTATCTCATGAATTCAAAAGTTTCGCCAAAAATTTATTCTGGAACTGAGAAGAAAAAATTAAAACTTTCATCTTCTTCGTAGAATCTCCAAATAGTTATATACGGACAACTGTACTCTTCTTTGTGTTAATAACAGTATTAATATGAATATGTATATTTTTTAATAAATATGTTAGAATTGTTGTATATGTTTATTCGTGATTATTTGATAAAATAAACATGTGTGTGTGTTACATTATTCATTCCTTTTTCCTTAATATGAAAGACGTCACAGAAAAACATACTGGCTGTGAAATATTAATTTAAGTACCTGAGGAACATAAGTCTGCAAGTCAAAATTGTGACTCTCACAAAACAGCTAATTTTGAATACTCCTCTTTGAGCAGTGAAAATATACTAATAATAATAAAACAAGAAATAATTCTTTCTGACATTTCGATGTTTTCTAAATTAATAAATACGGAACGTTGTGTTTTTTATTGAAAAGTTTTTTAAATCTACCAAAACAAGGTCGTATTTATGACTTTAGTAAATAATTATGTATTCTCTCAAGGTTAATTCACTATTTCATTGGTTTTTTGTGTCACCCATTACTGTTCCATGTCTAACAAAATAGACATTTTGGACAGGGCTTGACGTCTACTGGAAGCGGTTTTTACACGACGTGAAGCGACGCGATCTCTCACGAAGGGAACACTCCAATTCAAACACGAGAATTGTACTTCGTCCACTGCAAGAGAGGTTCGAAATAAACAGGGGTAACCAAGGATTTTCCTCCCTTCTGACTCCCCCCCTCTTCCACTTCTACATCTCATGTTTTGACCCTACCAGGGATGGGCTCTAAAGACCCTCTTGTTGACGAATTCTAAAGCCCCAAAATAATAATAATAATAAATAACCCTGTCCTGGAAAATTCAGAGCTCTTCTTGCTATTTAACAGAACAATATTGACGGTGGAACATAACAGTGTCATGTTTTCGTGTTTCACAGGAAAAAAGACGGGGTTACTTTCATCATAGATGTAGTCATACCTGACACTAATTGTATACTGACAAAGGCTGCAGAGAACGTGAACAAGTTTACCAAGTTGAAGGAAGAAATTCAAAGGATGTTGGGGACTGACAAAGTTGATATAATACCGATTATTATCTCAGCAAGTGGCGTTATTCCCACAGACCTGTTCAAAAAATCTAGAAAATCTAAACATCCCTCGACACCTTTTCTTACCTACTCAAAAAGCTGTCATCCGAGAAATATACCGAACTGCCCGGAAGTTCTTGTAAATACTAAATCAATCCAAAGAAGGGAGTGTTGGCATGTGTCCCATATCCTTTCTTATCAGAGCTGCAAATTGATTTAAAAAATCAATAATAATAATAACAATAATAAACTAACCAGGGAAAGTTCAGCTGCTCGTGATTATCAATAATACTTGTCAATGTCAAACATTTATTTCAACTAATGTGCCAACAATGTTTCATTTTTGAGAATTATTCAGATTTTTTCTAATACGTTCGGTGAGTCATCTTCCTCTATCAATTTATTTCAATTATCTTTTTTTAAAATTCCGGATACAATATTAGAATTAACCATAATGAATCAATTCATTTAAAATGTCTCTAATGGAACACAGTCTTAATAAAAGGCACTCGGGAAATACTTTTTATAAGGAAAATAAATTAAAACGAATTTGTCAAATTTATAATAGGTCAATATATGAAATGTATATACTATATCAGAATTTTATAAAAAAGTAATGAGGTCTTTTTAAATACACATACCCTAAATAAAGAGATTTTCTTGGCGATTTTATAAAGAATTGTACTGAACTATGAAAAGAAAAGCATGAAAAGTTCCCATCTATATTTTTATTTAATTTAAACACCGCGAGCGCCCCGAGTTCGCGTGAAACTCAAGTTTTGATTGAAGAGTTCCCTAGGCTCCGCGACACAACCAAATTTATTTATGGAAACAATTAAAACAACCCAAACTGTAACTAAACTGAAATTCTTTGCCTATTTTCATTTTTGGTTCGAACATTACGTACATATTAATCTGGGGTACCCACAAGGTCGTGACGCAAAATTCATTGAAAAAAAAAATTGGAGGGGGGTGGAAAAAAGGAGATTTTTTGGAAGTTTGGAATATTAATAGTTAAATAATAAAACTACTTTTAAAAATATCATACATTAAAATAATAATCATAACAATGTCGTATCAGTTCTTTTTTAATTTTACGGACATTTTAACACAATAAATAATTTCAGCTCATTTTCGAAACTGATGAATTAATAGTAAAAAGTCATGCTGCGCAGAGATCTAGACCGCTGAATAAGGAGACGCGAGCGTGGGTTCATTTCATGTTTATCAGAAGACCGGGAGACTCATCGCCTTCGCGAGAACGAAGAAGTGACAAAAGATACCTGTCTCTCTATCTTGCAATTGTAAGACTACTCAACAGACGACAATCTAAAAAACAGCGTTGTACTGAAGATTCACTTCTTTGCCTTCAGTGCATAAGTTTACTGTGCGTGATCAAGGTCGGAGCTGAATTTTGTATCTCGTCTTTTTCCCCATGTTTTGTCGTTCAGGAATTTGCGTGTTTCTTAAAATCGAGTGACAAATTGTATTGTAATTGCCTCATCCTCTTTCTTTTTATATTTTACATGTGAAGTAGGGGACATATTTCTGAGGGACTCATTCAGTTAAATAATCCGATGAAACTCAAGGAACCTCAAAATCTGAGTTTAGCGCATATGAATCTGAATATATATGGAATCTGAGCATGGTCCTCTTGAAATTTTAAAACTTCGAACTCTAATCTACTACATTCCTAATTTTGAGCTGCTGAAATATAATTTGAAATGCAGTTATGTATTATATTTTAATCTCATTTAAATTATCCTTGATGAGTAAAATGGATATATGTGATGAACATTCTTTCTCGTACACGCGGTCTAGAGACAGTATTGTAACTGAGAAAAAAAAGACTTTGAATGAATATTTAGTGTCCCTGATACCGAAGTGACTTTTTAGTGTCCCTGATACCGAAAGTTTTTTTTAAATTCAACGTCCGTCTGTCTGTCCATCTGTGTGTACCGATACTAGCTAAACAGGTGAGTCAATTTCATTCATATTTCGTATTTTGAGTAGTTGTTTATGCACGAACTCTGAAATGTTTTAAATTTTGATATTCATATCATGTACCCTTTGTTTTAAAGTATATTTTGAAACTTTTATTACAAGCAGCTCAAATTTTTTTCTTTTAAATTTGGTATAGAAGTAGGAGAACAATGTCTCTCAATGAAAAATTTAATCAGAATATAATTTGGAATTGACAATACAGGAAAAATGAATGGTATCGTAACATTTTGAACCAGTTCATCACTAATTATTAATGATTTATATAAATTGCAAGTTAAACCATGGTTAATTATTTATAATAACTATTAATTATTATAAATAATATATCGTGTGTAAAATTTGTAGTATGCACCTGTGCCGTTCAATTCGGATGCTGCCTCGTTACCAGCAAGCATTGTGCATCTACTCCTTTGCAGCTTTCCTTCTTTTGATTCCTTAAAACTGCTAACGGATTTTTTATTATAGACCCCTCACATTGAAATACTGTAGAGGGCACAAAAATCATAGAAAAAATAATTCATACCATTAAATTTTTCATGTTCTCCTGCATATTCTCATATTAAAAAAGGTTCTGTAAAAAATGAAATGAATAATTCTGTTTGAAAAACAAATGTAAAAAAACGCGAAATTTTTACCGGTTTTTTTTCGACAGGACGATTTTACTATTTTTTATAAACTAAACTAAAAGTGTCAAAATTAATTCTTATTCAGCGAATGATTACTATTGTGTTTGTGAAAAAAATTAAAAATTTCGAGCTTCTACATGCAAAATAGAAAGAGTTAGTAACATTTTTCTCGTCACTATTTTCTTTCAATCACTTATAAAAAATCGTCAAAATCACGAGATATAAAAATTTCTTCCAAGAAAAAACTCAACAGGTTGGGATGAAGTCGTAAGTCAGAACTTAACGAACGTAGCTGCACAACTGAATCGTCTCCTGACTGAAAGCTAAGATTCATGTTCATAAGTCGAGACGTTCGTGCGTCCGGGCTTGGTCCAAGTGTTTTATTTAGCACATGGGAGGTCTGCTTTTGGCGCCCTTCCACATCAACCCCTCCCTTTGTCTCAACTCCCTGGAGGAGAAAAAACTCCAAAGATTGTTGCATTCATATGTAGGCTACAATTATGCAGTAGTTGTTGTTGTTTTATTGTGTAGATCGTGATAATTTGACGGAATTTATCATGGGTGATTAAATATGCAAACGATCGCATTCTCCACTTAGCAATGGTTGCTGAAGAAACTTTTTATTTATTTATTACGTAATTAATGTATTTGAATCTGGTTTTAACTTTGTAGGAAAATATCGACTAAATGGCTCTAATGATCTCCATCTCGCATTGTTAACGGCAGCCCATGTCCACGAAATTCGAAGAATTTCCCCGTGCAGCAGAATTCTATTACAATTGTGGTACAATCGCTGGAACACTGAGATTTCACATCAGCAATCGCCGTCAGTCTTAAAGGAAAAAATATATATTTCAATAATTTTGGACGCATTGTGGACTCGCAGAATCTCAATCGCGATCGTCAGTATTCATAGAAACGTCTCACACATCACTTTACACTGGGGCGCCAGATTAAAGTTTTATTATGAGTGGAAACGTCTTAGGGAAAGTTACCAAAGTAATTGACAAACACCACAGTTCACACACCAAAGCCCAAATTCAAACTAATTTTTTGAGGGACATCATTATTTTTACAAAGTATGAATGTCGGGAAAAACTGCTTATCTTCACTTTATTATGATCCCTGCTTACAAACCAGCCGAAGAAGTACTTATTGTAGCTACAAATTAACATAGGACCACTACATACACATAACACAATAATTTGTAATTGATACAAATACAACTTAAACCCAACAGTCAAACTCAAGAAGAAGAAAAAACAGTTTAACAAACAGATTCATTTTCCTCCCACATTCGTCGATAAAATACTTAAAAACATATCCCCCTAAAAATTCTGTTTTGAGCACCTTCCAGTGGAGACCATATTCCTTCCACGATGCACATTGTGCAAGTAAACTAATGCACAATTATGTAAAATGAAATAAAATCATTTTTATACATGGTGCAGTCTTGCGGGTTTTTGCAATCGATTCCATTATTTTGAATGACAAAAAATCATATCTTCCATTCTATTTGAAAAATTCGTTGGTGCAAAAATTTCCTCGTTCTAAGAAATACCTAGTAAGTGGGCAAATTACAAGCAAATTTAGATGCTATCTGGAATGAAATATTAAGTTATTCGAGAACAATACACATCGATAGTTTACAAAGATGTGGCCAAGTGAAATGTCATAAAACTCATTTTTTCAATATATGCCTCTAGAAAAATCTAAAATTGAGCAAACTTGAAAAATTTGACGTTTCTTGATTTTAATATTTGATGCTCTACAACTTTTATGGTCAAAGATTTTTTATTGGAACGCTCATCGGGAAGTTTGAGAGGTTCGAAAATGAATATTACAAGTTTTTCCGCTACGTTGTTACAAATTTGTGTTTTTTGGTTGGTCATTGCAGGCAAACTACTAATCCAAATTTAATGTCTGTGATATTTATTCGGCGTAGAATTTATTGCTCTTTAATTTTAATAAGAATAAAATTTTCTTTGCGATGCTTTATTTTCGAGATATAAACAAAAAAGTACAAAAATGTGTTTTTTTTACTCCCAAAAGTTTTGCACACCTGCTGAGGTAGTACAAACTCAGATTCCATGTATTTGGGACCAAAAGAAGGTATTAAAACGATTTCCAGATTTGTCCGAATTTATTCCATCAAAAAAACTATTTTTACTGGTCTAGTAGATCTTACGCCCGCCACCATGTAGGCGGAGAGGGGCAACGCGTGTAAGTAACGTAGCGACACAGAATTAACGCAAAGTCGAAACGAAAATTCTCGAATGCGTAAGCAACAGAGACGAGTTGATCGTAAGGTGAAATTAAATGAAAAATGGTAATAGACCGGAACTCGAACCCGGCACCCCACCGAGCAGGTATTTAATGTGTGGGTTCGAATTCTGGTCTGTCGACATTCCATTCGGAAGCTAATAATTGTTATAATCGTATGGATGTCGATGTTTTAGGAAACAGTTCAATCCATGCCGATGAAAATTACTACGGCTGTATTTTCTAAAAGTCTATTCGAACAATTATAAGCGACATCAGCACTCAAGCTACACCATCAGCTAAACAAGTCATCTTTGTACGTATTTTAATAATAATAATAATAAATGCACTGTATAATCATCAAAATTTATTGTAAAAAAGCTATTTTCAACTGCACATTACCATGTGGATGCCAATAAATTACAGTACAACCTCTCTTAACCGGCTTCGGTTAACCAGCCTATCCCATAGAACATTGTTTTGTCTCTTCCAGGGTATAACAGCTCGCAGACAGTGACTCAAACATAGATAGTTCGACGCACAGATTATAGAAGGTACATATAGTTCACTCCCATAAGCCCAATGGTTACCTTAGATGTACCCCTGCGCGCCACGGGGAAGGTCGAGAACTATCGTCAAAATTGCACTCAACACCCCTCCCTTTTCCTCGTTTTACATCGCATTATTTTAATTGAGTACCCGCTGCCATATTCTGTAGCAGCCTACAAACAATTAACTTGCAGTGGAAACTCAGAACCAGCAATTCTAAATGCGTCAGTCGAACTAAAACACCCACAAATCAACACCAAGCAGAGCTCGAGTAGCTTCAATTAGTCGCAGTCGCTACATGAAGACCATGTGCTTGCCGCCAACGTCAATACTCACTACGCGAGCAACCAGTTGAACGAGTGGTGGGAGCTAGTAAGTTCGGCGCCTTACTAGTGGAGCGTTGCTACGAGTGATCCACCTGTACCTAATATAATCTGTGGTTCCACGGGCCTTTGCTGGAAAGTAAAACGGGGTGACGTGACGTTAGGCGTGCAATTTGCTTGTGTCGTGGTGGTCCTTGCGGGGGAGGGAGTTCGCCAATTTGATTCTTCCTTCTCTAGTGAAAATGGTCACCAATGGTCATTTGGCGATAACAGATGGCCACTCTATGGTCATTTCCGAGTGTATTTTTCTGTGGATCAATGTGTTCACATGTCTATTTTTGTACGAATCAATTTTTTCGTGTTCTTTATGTATGTATGAATGAATGTACACAATAAAATGAGTTGCAATCACATCTTATTTGCTTGTTTATTCATGACAACCTGGTGAAATTGTAGGGTCTTTCTCAACGAAAATCGATTTTTCACGGGAAACTCGCATTAACCGTCCAAACGGGTAGCGGGTAGCCGGCTGCAGGGTCTCAGCCCCGACCAGACCGGTTAAGAGGTGTTCTACTGCACTTTGAATGATGATTAATCAACAATAGTTATGGACCATTTCTATGGATTTATAAAAACAACAGCAGTGCCAAGTAGTTTAATAGTTGTCTGTACACAAAAGTTCACTATATACAGAGTCATATAGGAAGTTGGGGTCAACCTGATGACAATGACCTTGATAAATTTGAGGGAATTAAAATGAAAACCAATTGTTTTGAAGCACTCTCTAATGAAAAAGTATGATATCAAAGGACTATTTTCCTTGACATTTCTTCACTGAATTCTTGTTCCCATGCAACGACTTAATTTATATATACTCTTCCGCTATGTCAGATACTTACTTCATTACATGTTGAGTAGAGTTTTTGTTGATGAACAGACGCAAACAGTGGATATCACAAAACAAAACCATTAAAAAACATTGTTAAAACATGAGAAATGACATTTGAATGCTGTAAAAATATAATTAAGCAACAAATACACTTATTAACAACGTGTTTACCTCAAGAACAAATTAACAATATTATTATGGATATTTCATTTTAATTGAGTAACTATAATGCAGTTAATTCAGAAACTATAGCAATAAATTACCTAAAAAATCCTTAAAAACCTATGTGCACAGCCCTCTCTGAACCAGTACTTTCAGGTTCCAATCTTGCCAGACATATCTACTAGTAATCTAGGTCATACAGTGTTTTCTTCCTCTCTGTTTCAAATAGGTTCTCTTTCATTTTCCACTTGCTCTTTACCAATACGGCCAGAGAAACTGTCAACAGTTCACATCAATTATTAGTAATTTCTGTCCTATGACATCATCAGACTTTTAACTAATTTATTAAATCAGCGGTTCTCAAAATTCTAGTCCTAGGAACCCTTAGTTCAATTTGCTGGTGTACCTAAAATGAATAAGCTCCATGTACTTGTTTTCATTTCCATGTAGGATGTAACCATCACATTGGAATTTGAAACTTTAGTGACAGTAAAATTTCATGAAGCAATTGAACTGAAGAATGTGCCTACCAAATTTTTTAGTTCTATTAAGTTCATTTTCATGACTATTAAAATGAATTTAAACCATACATTTTGTAGATACTGCAGATACATTTTTGGCATACATAAGCAATGAATAAATTTACAGTATAGATAAATTAAAGAAAATAGGCTTCAACTTTGATTATTTCAGTAGCTTAAAGATTCAATTAGATCTCAGTGTCATCAGCATAGTCTTCAAAGCACTATTATCTTAGAACGAATAAAGCAAAAGTATATTGAAAAAAAAGAAAAAGTACACTCAGTTTACATAAACGAACCAGAGAAGTATGTATACAATACACACATTAGCGTTCCCCAGAATCTGTAGACCCATGTTTAAGAGTCGCTGGTTGAAATTATAGTATTCCCTAAATTACCAGCAATTTATAGATAGTATTCTTAGAATATAACATTAAAAAGGTAAAACTCAAACTATTTTTTTCTCAAGTTCAGTAGAATTTAAAACTAAACAATGTGTCTTACATTCAGAGTTCAATCAGACATGAGTAACATTGCAATAAGATGTTGAGGCAGTGACATGATACAATCTTCACTAATTAAGCAATAATTATATAACTCACTACCACAAATAAAGGTTAGATGGGACATATTACAAAAATTGTCATGACACAAGTATGACCAACTAAGTTATCCTATTTTTCCTCTTTTGTACTCAGATTAAGATCCATGAAGTTTCCAGTGAATATTAATATTTTGGATGAAGTGTTAACAATATATACGTACCCAATACAATTAACCTCACATTCAGTTAGAAATATAACAAGGGTGTTAAATAATCTTGTTCGAAATAAGTCGTAAAAAGAGTATTCTTGTTTAACTTGACCCTTCTCAGGGGCCAGCCTGCTTTACTTCCTGCAAGAAGAAAGCAATTAAGGTATTTTTTAATTTTAATAACTCTTAACAAATAGTTTCAAAAATCCAATAACATTGTTAATGAATTAACTCACACAAAAACTTAGCAACACATAAATATTCGCTTATCTCACAAATTTACTATCTAACAGATAGTAAATTTACTATCTCACAGATAGTAAATTTACTATCTCATATATACTCTTCATAAAAAGGAAGTGCAATTTCACCTGCCCATTACGAACCACAAAGATTCTTTTTCCACTCAAAATATAAAAAAAATAACACCTTCAGCGGGACATATAAAAATATACCAGTACTACAGAAAAATTGTAAAAATGAAGATTCACATCTCAGTACTCCAGTTCTTGTCCTTGTTATAAAATTATTGGAACATACATATACATATTTTTTTATGCTAGTACTTTATAAGAAATGTCATATACCACATATTTGTTTTGAAAACTCATCTGATATTGTTCTAAAAACAATAAATTTTATTTTGGTACTTCTTCCAATGTTGTTCTGAACAGCATATCACAATACATTAAAAATTACACTATTGTTCAAATCTCTCCAACATCATCGATGATAATTATGAAGACTTAACAGAGTAAAATTCTTTATGAGCCACAAACAAAGAAATCTCTTAAATTGTGGTGAACTTCACCGCCAGGTAACACATTAATTATGTCGTGTTGAATGAAAATGGGAGATCACCTCAGAGGTCTTTGGGTCTCGTAAGTTGAATGTTAATGGAAAACCGGCCCGGGAGGTGAATGGGATAGCAGAGTTGGTAAGCACGTGAGCGTGTTAAGCTCAAGGTCCCGAGTTCAAATCTCGGTCCTGTCTCCCATTTTCATTCATCATAACACTCTTTAAGGGCATCGAATATCTACGATATTGAGTTATTTTACATTAATTTAATGTACAATTAATTATATTACGCATTGATATCAAGATTTTCTGGCAGCTACTTAGGTAGTTACGCCCACATGCTTAACTAGGTATCTTATCTTATTAAATTTTTTCCATCTTCGTGACATAGACATCAAGATTTTCCACTACACATATCTCATAAACCTGTTTTCGTGGGATTCAATAAAATAGAAGAAGTTTCTATTTTTCATTAGGTATGATGAGAGTTTGAATATTAAAATATATTTTCAAAATTTGTAAGCATCTAAATAAAATTAATTCTCTGCCTAACTTTAACCTGAACAAAAATACATTCTTAGTTTATATACTTAATATATTTTCTTTTAAAATTATGGTCTTTGAAAGAAGGGGGCAAGGGGCATGGGGCAATAGACTTCCTAAAATAATTTTCACCCAATACTGTGTGAATATTTGTTCCAGAAACTGGAAACAAAATGGTACATTGCAGAGAACAGTTTTCAAGACATTCATTAAATTCAAAGAAAAAAAATTTATTCTGAAGATATGGAATAAAATTTGATTTCTACCGAATATATGACAATGCACAAACTGGTAATGATTTGTGAAATAGTGTTGGATCATTTAGGGATTCATAAAAAAAAAGATTAAAAAATTGTTTCTCATTATACATATTTATTTATTATCAAACTGAACACAAAATGTAGAAATTAAATACCAACAAAATGCAAACTAAGAAAGAAATCACAAGGAAATGTACATGTATATCTCTCTGATAGAGGATGAAAGAAATAGACTTCATCTTTCATTACACAATAGTACAAAAGCCCCCGACATATGTGGCATATATTTATAAATTATGTACAGTATTTTATAAAGTGTTATATTTAAAAACTAATAAATAGTACAAAAGATGTAAGAAGGAAATGCCACAGGCACTAAATAAATTTCCCAAATCAACACCAATGAGCTAGCTAATTTTAAGTTTCACAAGAGAAATGATGGAATATATACCTGCTATGCAGGTACCTCCTCCACTAACTCCCAAAATCTTTTCATTAATCCACAGAAACCTTTGCATTTGACTGAAGGAAAAAAGAGAACTTCCACAAATTTCACAGCTTAGCGGAGTCATATATAAAACAATGCGATATTAAATGAACAAAGATTCACAATCTATAGAATAAGCAAGCACTCGTAACTGACTATACATAAAACACACTAAAATATGAAGATTTGGTAAACAATTTACACAACTTTAAGAAAAAGCGTTTAATCTTTTGAGACATGAACATATATTCTCTCATGTTTCACCCATTCAATATACACATTTATCCACAAATTATTCATCAGCATATAACTATTGGACAAGCATTTCATTTATACATCTACAACATATTTATAATTCATCTTGTTACACAAAACCTGTGTTTGACTAATATATACATACGATATTCTTTGATATAAACTAATTCTCTATTCCTTTGCATACATGATACATTACATAATTCTTCTTGCTCCACAGTCACACACAACTCGCAACTGTCATCTTCTTAGCTCCAAAATCAATTAATTTATTTACGGGTTGCTCTTTGATTCTCTCTTAAATAGATGTGGATTTTGAGTTGGCGGTGGGACCGGAGTGACTGGGGGAGGGGGAGCGAATTGTACGGTGGTGGTGTGGGTCGTGGTGGTGGTATGGTGATGTTGGTGATAAAGAGGAGTGAAAAGGTTACCACCAGTACCAGTCGTTGCACCAGTACTGCTATCAACCCCAGGTAGAACTGAAATTCACAAAGATCAAATTATCAAATCTCACATAAGGAGATAGTGTAATAGGAAAAAGTGGTGTTGGATTGAAAAGAAGACAGAGATAACAAAATAAGTACTCCACAGTTTAAGAAAAAATTGGGACAATCAAAGTGGATTGAGTTATCAAGTATGTGCATTAGACCTATCAAAAAATTACATTCAAATTAAAAGAAACAGAACTTATTAAATAAAGGATTTTAGATTTACAGACTCATAGTTATGCCAAGACATTTAAATTTTGATCAGCTATCATTTGTATTAAGTGAGATTCAGAGTCAAGACTATAGTAATATTTTAACAAATGCACAAGGGCAGATTGTAATCAATAACACAAGCTTGAGATGGAAAAATTGTTCTAAAATTGATTTTTATAGATTTCATGGTGCTGAACACAAAAAAATAATTAAAAAATTCTATCATGTAAGGTTTTCTCACAAATGTATCTTGTTTTGGAATATTTGATAAATAAGCAAAATGTGAATGTTATAAGGTTGTTTTTTTACATATAAATTTTAAAAAAATTTAATTTTATTCATATTTGTCAGTGAAAGGTAGTCATTTAAAACATCTGTAGTTATTAATCTGTAATATTTCACATGATAGTGAAATACCAGAGCACTTCGGTCCGATTCAAACTAAATCATGTTCATGCAGCGTAATCTACTTCAAACTTATCTTATACATGTTTTTGTTTCTCATGTGTGTTCTCTAACAAGAACTGAGAGTATTCTCCCAACAAATTCTGTTATGGACTATAAAGAAGAATTTTATCTGCACATCAACAATTTTACTATAAAGAACAACAAAGAAATAATATAGATTTTCTTGAAAATTTATATTACGCTTCTTTTGGCATATAACTAGTTGACTAAGATAAGACTTGGGTCCCTCACAAAGTTTGTTCAGGTGTGGAAAACAAGTTAGACTGTGGTCTTAGAGAAAGAAACATTCTTCCCACTTTGGTACACCATTGGTTCTGAGGGAGCGTAAGAACCATAAACTGTTGCTTTGTAATTTGCAATGATTTAATTTCAAAAATACAAAGGAAATTTCTCATCCTGGCATTCAGTCAGCAAACCCCATAGACACTCATGGCCCAGACATACCTGTTACTCTCCACTCATCTACCTGACAGGACTTAACCAAAGCAAAGTTGAAGGAGGGTGTGTTGGTTGGGCATGATATATGAAAATGTATGAAAGATGAAAATTTTGAGAAATGGAAAACAGACCTTAAACACTTTCAAACTCATTGTAGCTGACTATCTAGGAAAAATGAAGAGCCCAGATATTGGGGAGATATGTTTGAAACGTTCTGAAGCTTGAAGGTTGTTTTTTTACACTCCAATTGGAACTTCTTTCCAGAAAATCTTGATGTGATTAGTGAGGAGCGAGGTGACAGGTCCCATCAAGACAGATAGGAATGGAAAGATGATCCCAGGGCAGGTCGAATGTTCATGTTACAGACAACTTCTGTTGGAAGTGAAAGAGAGTCAATCCTTAGCAAATTCACAAAAGAGGAGGTAATAGACATTTTGATGAAAAAAGAAAATGTGTTAATAAGGACTTTGGACATGTGTTTACACACTTAGCAAACATTTTAAAAGTATTACCTCAAAATGTTTTATTTCTCCCTTTTGTACAGCAATACACAATGAAGTTTTTTTTTTAATTGAGCAATTGTATAAAAAATTTTAAACAATTTATGTGAGAAAACCTTACGTGATACAAAAAGAGAAGAAGAAGAAAGAAACTAACCTTATTTCTGGAATTAGTGCCAAAAAATACAAAAATAATCAGTTGTCAAAACTAAAACACAGGTCTGTGTGATAATTGTAACCACTGATAAAAAAAAGGACAAAATCAAGTTGAAAAAGATCTTGAAGAAAATCAAGCAAGGCAAAACCTCTCATAAAGAACAATACTTATGTATAAGAAATGTTCAAAAAAACAAATTAAAATGAAAAATGATAGAAATATGAGATGGAATAAATAGATACCTGATACCAAGAATAGCACATACATTCATTCAACATTCAAATCAATTCTCTATCGCCAGAGAGATTTCAAAATACATTAATACATGTACTCCACGATATGGATACATGTGCTCCAAGAGACAAAATAAAAAAAAAGTAACAATTCACTTACATTGGTATGAAACGACAAAATTATCTGTTTTCACACACAGAAAAATGACCTTTGCTTCCTCGTAATATGTTTCATTTCAGAATTTCAAAATCATTCTACAACAAACATGGGTTATTAACCAAAATTATTCCTCTTTGTTACAAGTTAAATGTTCTCATGAGACGAACCACAACCCCAACTCAGCAAATGAAATCTGACATGTGGATGATTACTCCATGGTAAGGACAGCACACTATAAAATCATGAATGTTGAAAAACGTTTGGTGGTCATGGTGAAATGTGTGTTCTTTAATGCACCAAAGCAAGTAGGAAAGACCCATGAGCCAAGAAAATGTCCAACATAGGCAATCATCTATAAGATGGAAATTAATAAATAATAATAGATCAGAAATAATAACAATACACAATTAATTTTTCAACACAAGACAAGATGATTTAGTGAACCTTCTTGTGCTAACATTAATTCCCCAAAAGCCTCAGCATATCACGAAAAAGAAAATTGCCTATATTAAATAAAACAATTTCAAGTACATGCCAGACAGCCATTACTAAAAATAATCAATTACCACCAATTAGGAGTTCTTACTAATCAATCCACAGAGTGGCACCATTTACCTATGACCAGTTTGACTTGGAAAAATTAAGACCACAACAGACTTTAATCACCAATTCCTTAAGAATATAAAATCACATATTCAAAGAAATTACACTTACATTAGAATAATTTTCTCTACAGCAAGAATATAGATCCTCATATAGCTCTTTAAATCCAATGTTTGTTCCTTAAGACTAACATTGGATTTAGTTAGATGTTTTGTGAGGAAACTAGTTAGAAGAAGAAAATTTTAACACTAATTTTGTGACAATGTTTATGTATCAATACCTTTAATTTAATATTTGACCTTTTAAGTATGCTTAAATTTCATTTCAGGTGATACAATATTAAATTTATGTCTACTTAAAAGTTCGAATAATATATTAAAGAGTAAATTTTTGCTACCAAGTTGTAATGAATCTACTAATTCTGGTTAAAATATCAATTGAGATTTAAAACCTTGGTAGCATCTATGTCCACTTCCACATATTATTGATATCATTAGTTAAAACCTTTCGGAAGTAAAATAAAATTAACATCAATTTCATGATGATGAAAGTAACAAGAGTAGTTAAACTATTCACATTCACTGTTTTCAATGTCTATTTCTGTAAAGACAACATCTAGCAACTGTACAACTGTATTGTTTAAATTATTCTTAGAATTTCAATATGAAAGAAGAAAATACTGTGGCAGTTTAGAAAGATTCAAGACTTCTCAAAAGATTAACTTGTCTCTAGACTTGATGATGAAATTATGTATATTCTTAAATAAATATAAAGTGAACAAATTCACTGTTAACTTTTTGTCCAGTGCATACAAAACAAATAATTTAATTCATCACTACCCAATTACTCAAATCACAGAAAACAACTTCAGTGATCTTTATGTTTTCATATTTCATACATCCTTATCATACATGATCTTCACATATCATACATCAAGCTCTCTTTTTTTCCTTATCTTCAGAATGGATTTGTATCTTACATGCACTTTTTAATCAATCCTTTTAATCAAATTATTCATAATCAGTCTGAATCAATGGCAGATAGAGAAAAAATACTTTGAATTCTAAAAGATCAAACTTCGATTTTACCATATCATCATGTTATTATATTCATTGTGACACACTTAAGAATTCATTCAGAGAAGATGCTTGTTAAACACAACCATTCAAGAATACAGAAACTACTTATTTCCCATTAAAGTACTGACACAAATAGATTTCCCATTATTGCAACAACCCGTAAGCAGAAAAAAAAAACAAAAAAAAAACGAGTCAACCCAACCCAAGTTCAAATATGCCAACTAAGAAACCAAAATATCTTTAACACAAATAATTACAAGAAATAGAAGTAATGGTATATCATATAAGACATTCATAACAAGCAGGCAGAATGTCCTACTTAAAATATGTGTAAGTTAACTTACCTCCTAAATTATTTTGTGCATTTCTATTTAATTAATAAATATCAAACAACAAATAAAATTATATTCCCACAAACTCACCAGTAAAGGGTGGAGCAGTAGAGTAAGTAAATCCAGGAGGATAAGTTGGAGGATAATGGGCTCCTGGAGGGTACATCGGAGGAGGAGGTGGTGAGCCAGGAGGAGGTGGTGGGGGTGATATATCTTCGTCATCGTCATCATCATCTTCATCTTCCACATTAATTTGTCGAATTATCTTCACCTACAATATGTAAACAAACAAACAATTAAACTACATTCAAGAATTAACAATCAAAAATTTAATTTAAACTTTATTACATTAACTTAAAAATAAACGAGTGTCCTAGAGTCTAATATGAATGACACTCAAATCCAAACTTTATCTTGATACAGAAGTAATAACAAAACCTTCTATAAGATTGTGCCCTCTTGTAAAATAATTATCATTAACAACCAAGCAACTAGTCAATGTCTGAGGCAATATCAATTTTTAATACACAGAAACCTCTTTATAAGAGACACCAGGGAGAACAGAAATTTCTCTCTTATAAGCAGGAACTCTTTTTTTGTTTTCATCTTTAATATTTTTGTCATACTAAAAGGTAATTGGATCCAATAATCTAGACTTGCTAAGTCTCCATAAGCTCATTTCAGCTATTCAAGAACAGATTGGTAAATTTTGAAGTTCTGTTTGAAAATAATTTTATAATTTATTATGTCCACTGAAAGCAGGAATCTCCAATAAAAAGGTATCTCATGTCTGCGAAACAAATGCATCATTTCTATAAGTTTGTTCTCAGAACATGATTCCATCCACTACAATCTCTTATAAGTGAGTATCTTATAACCAGTTTTTACTGTACAAGCAATGAAGGCAGAAAAGAAATAGCCATAGATTTGAAATACCTATTACACCATTAAGTGCCTCTAATTTTTTAATATCAAATTTGAAATAATTAATTGCCAAAAAAGCAGTTTAAATCATGGTGAGTAAATAACCAGGTGAATGACAAAAAGTTACTTTACTCTCTGAAAGCAATCATTCAAAATAAGCTTCATTTTAAAGTACTTAAAAAACTTTTGTGAATTGTGTCTTTTTAACAGAAAAAAAGAAGAAACTTTTGCATCAATTTCCCTCAAATTTAATAAGTTATCTGACCACACATTTCCTCATGACTCATGTTTCTCTGGAACTCTGTTTTCCATTATGTTGAATGAACAACTACTTGAAGTAAGTGCTAGTACCTTAATCTTCTTCTTCTTCTTCTTTTTGTAACGCTTCTCCTTTGGTAACTTGCGTGGTGGAGGTGGAGGAGATGGAAGATCTTCACCGGCAGATGGTGACGTTCCTTCACCTGGGCGAATACCATCTGCAAACTTGACAGACTTCCTCTCACTACCAGAACTTGCAAGAGGTTTTTCTCTAAAAATAAAAAATAAGTCCAGAAAATAACCAAGAGATCCCTATATTTCATAAATATAATAGGCATTTAGTTCTTGGATATTACACCAAGCACTGAAATAATATCTAATTCCAATCATTCAAATTGTGGAAGTAGAACAAGACGACAAGAAAAAGAAAAATCACTCAAAAATATCTAAGTTCAACAATACAATTCACCACACGGAAAGAACTTCATGCTGCTGCCTCTGAAACTGAATGATTAGGGAACCCGAAATGGTAGAGTTTCAAATACACCAATCAAGTAGACACGCCAGAAAAATAACATAACATTTGATCTCCTGACATTGAAAAATTAAAAGTACGCTATTTATGATATAAAATAACACAGAAACTTACAATATAATGTACAACATCTTGTAATAAAGGACTTCGGTTTCATACTTTTCAGTTTTACATACATACATAATATCCCAACAAAAATATTGTAAATATTTCAATTCATAAACAGAGTCTATTTCATAATAATGTTGTAAAAAATGTATACCACTCTCACTATCGTATGTAAAATATAACAGTTTGTGAAATGTATTTTTACAAAATACTTAACTATTATCAGAAAGTTTTCAAGTCATGCTAATTAAATAATTTAATATATTATTTTAGTAAATCACGATCTCACTTTAAACTACTATTATATCTTCAAATGTGCTGTGTGATATTTTAAAATCCCTATGTCATACTACATGCAATTTAGAATAGACCTCCTGATTTTCTTTTATTTGTTGATCCTGTGAAGGCCGCAAAATTACAGCAGTTTACCTAGATGAAAGGTAAGACAATAATTACATCACATAATATACGCTCCTTTACCACTAAGACTTTGTGTTCTCAGAATAACATACTTTTTAAAATATAGTATAAATAAATTTTACTTTAAATTTAACAAAAGATCTACAGATGTTTGAGAGAAAGACAACTAATACTTTCAAATACACTATGAAATTATTTATCAAGAATAGATAAACATACAAAAGAAGAAGAAGAATGTAGCAAGATAATGAAGCAACTACCATATACCAAACTTAACAAGCATTCAAACCCACATGTTGAATACCAATAAAAAACAACAAAAAATGTCAAGATTATCAAATCACCGTTAATACCTACTCTGATGCCTTATGAACATATAAAAAGAAAACAAAAAATGCTCCAAACCAGCACCGAACAAAACACTCAATACACCAGGAATTACCACAAAGTGAACATTAATTAACTATTTAAAGAAGAAATAATAGTTTGTATAGTCATTTTTAAGATGGCAAAGATAATAATATAATAGAACTAAATACATCCTATCCCATACTCATGTATACCTAGATACCATTTGAGATAGAAACACAATCCTAGCAATGTAACACAGAACAAATATCTTAAGATAAGCAATTCTAATAACAAATTTACACCTTTACTAAGCAATTAGTATTTTTACAGAGAATGAAGATATAAATTGTTGCTAGTTGTAGGACTACTATCAAAGAGCATAAGAATAATTATACAATACGTTAATAAATTCTAACAGATGTATTCACCGATCCATATAAAACATATTTGCTACTTCAATTTTTCAGTCAAAACTAGCTTTACAGTCTATTGTATACAAAATATTCAAAACTTTTCATTCTAGAAACAATTATTTATTCATCTAACCTTTATCATCATTCCCTATAAGTCTTCTTTTACAATGAGGTGCAATTTTTTAAAAATTGTATTGAATCAGGTTCCTTTCATTTAGAGTCAAATCTATACTGATGTTCACTGACTAGATAAAAACAATACTGACATATTGGACACAAAAGTCTACTGAATTAAATCATACAACTTTTTCCATAATATTAATTCAGGTGTCTGTTTATTAAACATACAATAAATACAAATTCTTCTCCTTCATTATAAAAGCAGAGAAGAGAGTCATTCTTGTAAGCTGATTAAACTATTTTAGATGTACTGACTACATTTTCTTACAATTAAATTACACAAAAATAATTTCTTCTTAGAAATTGCACAAAGAAATATTTTCCCCACGATGGGATTCCTTCTAATAGCATCATTCTTGCAGGGAAAAACAATTTCTTCAACAACATTCCTATGATAAAAAAGAATACTTGCTTTTCCTCATCGAGAATTCCAGGCGACGTGATGCCTGATAACTTCATCAGGCTGGAGGACTTCGACACTTGAAACTTCCTGGCGGTATAATCAAAACAAACAAGGGTTACCTGATGTGTTTAAATCTACAAGTGATACAACAGATAATTCAGCTGATCACAATTTTCGTCAGTATTTACACAGCCTAAAAATACAATGACATACTATCATACTGTCTATCTCAAAACCTACTTGAAGCTCACATCAGAATAAGTTCATCACTTTATGATGAAAAAATTCATTTTATCTTTTTTACAGTTTACTAAATGACACATTTCCTCCAGTCTCTTTCTCCACCATTAATCAGTAAATTAAACGAAAATTGCAATCATCAATTCACTACTTCTCAGCTATTACATGTACAGTATGCATGCCACAACCAAAAATAATACATGTCATACATGAAAAAATGATACAAGTCAAATATGAAATGAGAATAACTAATACAATAACCCCTACTTCATATTTGGTGATGAAATGAAATTACCTTAAAGTTGTGTTTAAATCACATAAATAACATTGGGTCAAATCCTAGAACTGTAAATGTGTGATAATACACATAATTGTTTTGTTGTTGTTTTTCTACAGAAAAACAATAAAGAAAATCAATATTTCCTAATAAATAATGTCACGAACAAAAGAAACTGGATTTCAATTTTAAATCATACATTATATAAAGTATTATAAAAACTTAAAACAAAATAAACTCAGTATAACTTAACAATAAAAAGCAAGCAATTTCAAAGTGATGTTCCATGTTACAAAATGTTTCTATCTCAAATAATAATTACATTTACTTTTTTCTCTTGTATTTTTTTTTCCTTCTCCTCATACAACCTAACATATTAACTGAACTATTTTTTGCATGTCATTACAAAACTGCCAATTAGACACTAGAATTATTACCATACACTAAAGAAAATAAACAATAAAAAAAACAGGCAAAACTCAATTCCTATATTTCATTATCTTTGTTAAGTGAGGGTGAAGGTTTTCTATGTAAAACATGAATAATAATAATAATAATAATAATAATAAAAATTACTAAAAAATTAAGGAATAATTATACTGCACAATAGCAACATGGAAACAGTAGGTTATATGACAGAGTGAAGTAATACCTGAATCCAGGGGAGACTAATATTCCCTTCCCAGCTGGAGGAAGTGGTTGAATGTCTACAGCAACTTTCTTTTTCTTTTTTTTCAAAAGCTGTTCAGGATCAGTTTGAGGAAATTCCTCTTCCTGTTCTGGAACTTGCTGCATTGCCTCCTTACAAAAACAAGCAATGACATTTTAGTCCCATCACACTCCTAAATTATTTAAACCCTCGTTTTCCAAAATATAAATTGGTGAAAAATAAAAAACAAATTCATTTCAATAAAGTATGCACATTCATGGATGTACTACAAAACAGATCTCCCATAAAACACTCATCCTTACACTAAAGACGCACTAATAACAGCAGTAACTTTCAAAAAGAGAAGGTCGAAAGTGGTCCTGATTTTTTTATATTCTGAAACGTATTGTTTATAAGTATGTCTTGTCAAAATATTAGCAGCAATGGCATACTGGAAAGCACTGAAAAGAAAATCAAGAAGTTTGCCAATTTTTGGCATATACTTTCCACTCACTCTTTGGACAATCATGAGGAACATCAACCCTTTACACTAAAGGCCAGAACTTGCTGTAGTAAGAGGTCACCAACTGCTACCACAAATTTTGCATTGTGTGCCACATTATCACCTCAATATCCTTCTCTGATACTGAATCTTGTTAATATAACAAAATGCTATTATCTATTGCTCTATAATTTAGATCTTCCACACATTTATGAGACGTTAATTATAAAGCTAATAAAAAAATTAGTGCCAAATGAAAAATTATTTTGGAATTAGAATATCAAAACAAATTTTGTATTTTCATATCATTTTATGTATCAGTAGGATTTTATTGCACTACAGAAAAAGTGAGGTAAGCAAAATGAAACACATTTTGTTAATAGTTTGCTGTAATATATATTAACTCTCTCCTAAACACTGAAAGTTTTTATTTTTCCTGCTTTCAGATTAATTCATTTTGAAATTATATTGAGAAAAATGTAGTTTATTACATGAAACTGGAAGTGAATGAAGAAACAAGAACTAATCAATTTTTCAAATAGTATTTCAACATTCATGCATTAAATAAATGGTAAGAATTGCATTGAAATAAATTTATATTATGCATTAATGAGAGCCATAAAAACTTTGATATAAATTATTCCAAAGTAGAACATATTTTCCATATATCTATTGTTAGGTATGTAGTTCCGATGCTAGTTCTTTCATTAAACGTCAAGTCATCCGACTAAAATGAAGTATAGCATTCACACTTGCATTTCTTCCTTGAATGGTGAAGATATCTTAAAGTTGACAAATCAAAACTCAGCCACAGCTCGTTGGCTTGATAGTTCAGGATTGTACAAGACCCTCAAAAACGGCTCTTCACTGCGTGAAAACTTTTTCATGTTTTTTCAGTTCCTTCCAGTGTTAACACGGTCAATATTTTTACAAAACACACTAAGTATTAAACATAGGAGATATGTTTAAGTATTACAAAAATCAGGTCCAACTTGGACCTGCACATGTTGAAAGTTCCCTTGTAATTCAATCCCAGTGATTGTCCAAAATTGTCTGTGACAACCCAGTAATGTAAAATGAAGCTGGTGGTAAGCAAAATGAATTGAAATTAGCAATAAAATACAGTAAACCATACAACAGGTTGGCTATCTGACAACTCTCTCCAACTTGATATCAATTATCTTTTTGTCTGCCCTCACTACTTGGGTGACTGCTCTGCCTACATTGTTAGGGTTGCACTTGGTTGAATATGCTTTAACAAGCGTATAATGATGTGTGCTTTCTTAGTAATTATAATACATAATTATCAATCAATATAATAAAAAAGTAAAATTTACACAATAAGTAAATAATATCTACTCCTCCAAATACAACCTCGGTAGCAGTTCTTTGTAGGAACAAAACCCATTCAATGCATAAAACAGGAAATTTAAATAAACCAGATGAAGTAACAGACAAAATTAAAACAGCCCTCATTGCCACATTACTGACTATTTGACACACAGTATTAAGAAAACTGAAAACAACTATTATCATAATACTAAAAACTGGATCAGGATTTTAAAAAAATTATAAAATCAACAGTAAATAAAAAAAGATCACAATTACTTTAGAAGGTGTTAGTAAATCATAAAAGAAAACATCCAAAAAAACACTAAGGACTACCCAACTACATCATTTATTATGGATGGCAAGAAGTTTTCTGCATCATACCACATTGTTCACTAATTAATATTATAAAGAGGATGTTTTTAAGAATCACAGATCAACAGTATGATATTAAGTCCCTACCCTTAAAAATACCTTAAACCAGGAGAAAAACAAACTGTATATATTCCCTGTCCAAATTGAGAAGTATCAAATTTGCTACAACATAAGAAAACCTAAATACCTCAATCAGTCTCATTTCTTCAAGGTCTATATCAGATGTAGCTCCAAGCATTTCATTATCTTGCTCAAATGCTTTCTGTAAACAGGGGAATCCAATTCTTTAGTGATGGAAATTATGAAAACAAGTTCTTTTAAAAACACAAGTATCATCCACACCACCAAAAATAAAGATTATTCAATAATAAAACATTGATGATAATTCTAGGAGAGTTGTGAAGGACATATATACTCAATAAGGTGTAATAATCTTTGTAAGTTAAGAGGTAAACTATCATTTTTTTAAATTTCATAGTAACTAATTAGAGTTGTTACAAGTTACAAGCATTGTCATAACTTGCAACTACTCTTTTTCTGTTTTAGGAAAAATGTGTAGCAAAATGCAAAAAAAAAAAAAAATTAAGAGCAGTAGAAACAAGATTAGATGACAGGATGCTCTTATAGAGTAAGAAAAATTTAAAAAGCATCCTCCTCAGATAAAACAGAAATAATACTCCTAGAAAATAATAAAATGTACTTTACAAAAAAATAGAAAATCATTTTCACATCTTGTCCTCATGTGCTCATGTATGCATGAATTATTTCAGTTCCTTTACACATGATCTGTGTGCTATCTAGATATAATTGTGATGTATAAATCTTGAAACATTAATACATTATCATGTGCAAATCTTGAACCCTTACCATACCTCTACCATTTTAGGGATTCATTTCATGCACAAATTCTTAAGCCTCTTACCTTTATTATCATTTCTGTGGCTTGCTTCAATTTCTGCTGATGTCTCTTTTCTTTTTCTTTACGCCGTTTCTCTCGTTCAGCCCGACGTCGCAGTTTTTCAGCTCGTCGACGTTCTACTTCCTCCATTTGAGAAGCTTGAGCCAATTCAACTGATGATAAGAAGGGTATAGGGCAATCACCTTAAAAACATTAGTTGAAGTTGTAATACATGTTAAAAGCATGTTCTACACCGGTCTGCCCATCTCAAATTAGGACACAGAATCACACATTATATGTGAAACTGTAAACTGTGGTTTTGAAATAATTCATACACCAATTCGACTTAAAAACTTCTAAGGATACATTAAGAACAATGAAACAGAGTTGTCAGGTTGGGTAATGCATAATTGTATGTGTTCTCTTCAACAAATTATATCTGCAAAGAAAAACATTATGTAATACTAGTTCAAGTTCTAAATAGTTCTAGCTAATGGGGTGAGCATCAATAGTTTTGTTTTATGTTGAGGAGTGAAGGAATTATTTTAATTGTGATGATGTGTTTTATTATTAATTTTTACAGTACACTTGAAGACTCCTACAATTCTGTACAGGTAGGGAAAATGCAGTTACGCACTAAGGAGAGCCAACATGACTCTCCCCATGTGTGGGACTCGCCAAATGACTCAACCATAGCCACTAAAAACCCTCCTGAATTACAATATATCAAAACATACATCAAAACATTGAGAACAAAAAATGAGGAAAATGAAAGATACCCTAGCCCTAATAGTGTTGGGATCGAAAAGAACAAGAGGTGACCAAGGGAGGTCAGGAAAGAGAAAGGAAGGAGTCTGGCACAAGTAAGTGGAAGTAATGCCAGACTCAGCTCGGGACCCTGTGTTTGCCAAACACGCACTTACTGGATGTAAGTCCCCTGGGGGGTTGTAGGTAATTGAAATGAAGTCAATGAAGCTGTCTCAATGAACTGTACGCATGTTGACTGGATTAAAATCACCTCCTATGAGGACATGCATATCTAATTAGTTTAATAAATGGCAACAGATGGAAATGGTAAGTGTAGCCTTGCTCTCTAACTTTGGTACAAGTGCATATCCCTATCACATTGACCTGTCCTCATACTACCTATTTACATGGATAGCTTCAGTCTACGCTTTACTGTAGTCATGATTAGACAACTTATCGGATGTTCAATGTTCAGAAAGCAAAAGAAATTGATACATACTTCTGCTAAAAAGGTTGAAAGGCTACTTTTTGAACAACTGGCTTGGGACCAAGTACTCATGAACCTTTTCGAATATAGACTGTTAAACTTCAAAGTTCAGTGTGAAAACAGTTTAATTTCAAAATTTGTTCATCCACTCGACACCATAAAAGTGCAAGATGTCGGCAGGAGTTGATGGGAGCAAAAGCTTCTAAAACTAGCCCTGGTGAATTGATGAGAGTGGAGTGTATGGTTAACATCTCTCAAGCAATATTTCGTCCAATGAAATATTTGTTATTTCTATTCTACACAGAGAATGGTGGGTGGAGGAATAAAAAATAAATAAAATAAAACAAAACAGATGAGAAGGTTGAAATTAACTTACTTTGAGTCTGCATCACTGGAGTACCTTCAGGAACACCACCAGGAACTAAAGCAGGATGCATTCCAGATGGAATAAGGAATGGCGAGGCAGGGGGAGAGTAAGAAATGGGAGCAGCCACAGGAGTAGGAACTATATTGGGTAAAATTCCAGGATTAACTGCAACCAAACCAGTCTCAGGTGTTGGTGCTGGAGATGCCACAGATTGGACCATTCCTGTGGGAGGTGGGACAGGTGCATGGACCGATACCAGAGGACTAGTTATTGCAGGTGATGGGGACATATCTACATTTGGAGACTTCATAAGGGCTCCAGTTGGGGACGGGACAAGAGCTGGCATCCCATGCATGCTAGAGATTTGAAGAGGAGGTGTATGAACGGGAACTCTAATTGGTGGTGTATGAGCAGGAGGTCGATGTGTAGGGGGAGGATGAGTAATGGGACCATGGGGAGGGGGTGGAAGGGTGGGGGCACCATGGGGAGGGAGTGGGTGGTTGAGAGGCCCAAGAGTTGCAGAGGGTTGGACTGGAAGTCCCTGACTAGGAGGTGGCCCGTGCATTGGAGGTAGAGACATCACATTTAAATGAGGAATGCTGTGAGCAGAATTATGAGAGGATGTGGGAGGGAATGTTGGCTTTGAGGGAGCGGGACCTGTCAAGGGTCTCACTACCGGCGGTGTCGTTGGACCTGGTATCACTTGAAGGACATTGCCAACTTGCACTACTTGACTACTGGCACCACTGGCAGGTGGAGGCGGCTCATTGCATGACACTGATGGAGGCATTTCAGTTGGTATCACCTGTCATGTAAAATTTACTTTTGTTAAGGAACACATTCTTTCAAACAAAACAACAATATCAATCCTCACACGAGAAGTAATTAAATTATCCACAACTTTACCTGCAAGACATTACCAGACTGCAAAACGAGAGACTGTTGTGAAGGGACTTGACCATGGGGGGGAGGAGGAGGAGCTTCTACAGGAACTACCTGTAGGACATTTCCCACCTGCAAGAAGTTCAACTGCATAAAATCAACTGGGCATAAAAATTGCATATTTAGTAACCATGATACACTAATTAGAGATTTCATTACTCTAATAATGATTTTATAATTATAATGATACACTATAATATTACATAAATTTCACTACACATTACTTCGTTGGTACACTCTATGTTTCTTAGAAACTTTTCATAATCTCTGTTTAACCAGTTCAACATTCCTAAGAAAAGTATTTTTGTTCATCACTATGCTTTCAGACACCCCTGACAACATAAGAAAACTAATGTACAAGCATTTTGCATCATAACTAAAACATTTCAGAAAATATTCCTTAAAGTATTTTTTAAAGAACTTTCACTCCTGAAAACGATAAAACCACTACCAATTCATCATGATATCATATTAATTTTCAAGGTATTCAGAATTTAACTATTTTAAAATATAATTCAAAGTATTTGTACAAACATTCATCAAAAATATTAGGCTAGTAGAATACTCTGGTTTTGTACAGAAAAATAAGGGAAGAACAGGACAATAATTCACCAGACTGACTACCAAACAAAAAAAAGGACAGACATAAAAAACTAAAGGTCTTATTCAGAGAAAGGAGGCAAAGTAATGCTATAAAAATGAAGCTGTTAAACAACAAAAGAACAAGAAACCCAAAATTATACTAACCAAAGTATTGTTTTAAAAGAATAAAGAAATTAAAACAATAAGATCAGGTAATGCTTGTTGTGCTTTGCCAGTCATTTTAATAAATAAATGATTAGCAATGACATATACTTCCATGGTACGCTGATTGTTGATGCTAAACCTAAATCAGCATTTCTCCAGAAACGTTCACGCCTAAAAAAGGCAACGAAAATTCATGCTCGACACTCCACAATGTCACAAGCTTCGTCACCTAATGGTACCTGTCATTAGAAAAAATGTTGAGTGAAGAGAGTCACTGCTTCATTTCCACGTATCTGAGCATAATTTAGAACTCGCACTTTGAAGTTCGAGTCGAACTTTCGTTGCGTCGGAGAAGATCCCCGGCTCTCGAGAAAATCGTGTGTCTAAGTCGGTGACGGTATAAACATTGCTAGACGACATAAACCAATTCGGTTTCCACTTCGAATGAACGTCAATTCCCGCCATCATCGATCGATGTTGTTTGTGTTACGTTACCTACATGGCTTGTGTTCGCGTAACTCATTTTCTCCCACGATACTTCGAATTAGCAGTTTCCCAGTCTTAAACTTCAAATATAGTCCCCCTCCCACCGGATTTTGGGGTGATTTTCTCGGAAAAAGGGGGACTATACTCGGGTTAATACGGCAACGCGATTTTTATAAGGATGTAAATGTTTAAGAAGAGAATAAGGAAATTCTGAAAAATAACGGGAATGTAATCAAATATATGGCACACTTCTAAAATTAATGTATATTCATATTATCCATTCTTTATGAACACATAGGATAAAAACAACAATCACACTATCAATGGAAATTCAAACAAAAGTTAATTGCACTTTTAGAAGATCAATGTCACAAACTAAATGGAGTAAATATGTAAAATGTAAAGTTATGTCAAATGACAAAAACACATATTTAGCGAAATAGCCAACTATCCTATCCTCTGAACACAAAGAAAACAAAGGGCTCTAATGACCTTGACGTTGGCAAGCCCTAAAGTACGAAATAGGAATTCAAATCTATAATGCTCAAAGGAACATCCAAAAACGTAACAATTTTCATAAATACACACTTATTTGTGTTCTTAAATGAGCTCTGGGTAAATACCCGGGCATATTCCCAATTTTTATCTTCCCACCCACTGGGCATATACCCGGTCCACATCACTAGCTCTTATCCATTTTACTCACAGATTCAGTGAGCTGACCAAAGGGCAGTAGGTATAGTGTTTTCATTATAGAAATAAGCTAGTTCTAATTTAAACAAAAGAAATGTTTTTCTTTTTATTCTCTTTTAATTCTTAACAACAAAAATTAACTAATTAGATAAGACTTTTCAAAAGTGTCCAACATACCTGAACTACTCTGGAACTCGGAGGCTGATTTCCAATAAATGCTTCTGGTGAATCCCAATTAACCATAGGCCTAGGAGTGGGCAGAAGAGGTGGCCTCCGTTTTTGACCTGTCCCCTCTGAAGGAGCAGGAGGACGCATTTGAGGCATTAAAGGCTTTATATTTGGAGGAGGATACATGTGAGGAGGACCATATTCTTCCACAGTTTGACCATATGGAGGTGGTGGAACACTCATATACTTTTCACTTCTACCATCAAACTGATTTGGTGGTGGTACATTAGCATAATACTGGGAATAACAAAACTGCGATGGTTGTTGAGCACCGGTTGGTTGAGATTGAGGATGCTGTGACTGTGAAGACTGTTGTGAATATACTTGATACTGCATCACCGAGGATGGAGGAGGAGTATTTTTCACGCCAAGTTCCATTTCTATTCTATCATCAAGAGAAAGTCTTTTCGGAGAGAAGGCAGGAGAAATCAGAGGAGTAGAGGGTAGCTCGTTTGAAGGAGAACCCATAAGTTGTTGCTTCACATAAATTTGCTTCCTATCTTGCACTTTGTTAGGAGTGCCACCAAGTGGATAAGCTGATGAAGAAGGGGATAACTCTAACGATCGATGAGCCATATCTTCCTGTTTGCAAGACACTAACTCAGAGTCGCTGATTGTCGAATCTGCCAAACTCCTCTTGAATCCTACCAGAGGAGATGATGCAGGAGAACAACTCAGTTCCATCTCTGCGTCACCTGGTCCTCTATTAACCCAAACACCAGAACCAGAAGCACTACTAGTATTAATGGGTAACGGAATATCCTGTATGTAGTAGTTGCCAGCAGAATCACATTTTCTTTCCTTAATGAGAGTCCAGTCACCTTGCCAATATTCAGGTGCAGGGCTACGAGTTCTTTCATGTTCTTGCTCCTCCCCGTGGCATTCTCGCCTATCACGTTCAGAATGATATTCAGAGGGACTTCTGCTTCTGTGGGCTCCTCGCTCTTCCCGGTGTCTGTCCCGCTTTTCCCTTTCCCATCTGTCTCTGTCACGGCGGTCACCTCTTCGATCCTTTTCTCTATCTCTCCTCCTCTCCTCTCGGCGATCACTTCTGCCTTCTCTTCTTTCTCTATCTCTTGTCGAGCTTCTCTCTCGTTCAATGTACTCTTTCCTCACATTCCCATCATCATCATGTCGGGACTCCCGAGCCTCAGTATCTCTCTTTTCTCTGTCTCTGGTCATCCGTTCTTCTATGTATTCTTTGCGACTTCTTTCATCCCTACGATGCTCTCTACCTTCTACCTCCCGACGCTCTCTTTCACTTGCATGTTTTCTAATTCGTTCTTCTTTTCTAGTTTGATCTTTTTCAGCAGAATCAGAAGCACTTCGCTCTTGATAGTCGCAGATTTTTTCTTTATTATCTGCAACTTCTGTATTCTCTAAATCAATATCTCTCTTCTTCCATTCCTTTTCTTTGTTCTCATCCAGATCACAACTCTGAATTGTTTGGTCACCTCCTTGATCTTGAGAACTTTTTCCTTCAGAGTACACAAGTGAAGATGCATTGAGTACTTCACTATCAACAGAAACTTTAGCAGATTTATTTTCTTCGACACACTCCTTGTACTTGAACCTTTCCGAACCTTTCCTACTCGCTTGTTCGCATGGTTTCGCTGCCTCCTTTTCTTCTCTTTCTATCTCATCATGTTTTCTTGCATCTTTTATGTCTCTGTAAGCTTCATCTCTTACTACTTCCTTTTGTTCTTCTTTCAATGCTTTATTTGACCTTCCTGGTAATTCCTTTTGTGTTTCATAAGTATCTCTCTTCAATTCAGAGGTTTCTCCCCTCGCTCTAATTGCATCTCTTTTACTTGCATACAAAGCAGATTCTTTCCGCCACCTATTTTCCCAAGGATCAATGTCATCAAAATCAATTCTTCTCTGAACTGATTTTTCCATTCTTTTCTCATGTTTCTCTTTCTTTGACTTTTCTTTTGAATCACTCCTTCCATCATTTTCTCTTTTGACACTGACAGTTGATTCCCTTGGAACACTGACAGTTGATTCACTTGGAGCATTGACAGTCGATTCCCTCATAACATTTACAGTTGATTCTCTTGAGGCACTGACAATTGACTCTCTTGTGGCACTGACAATAGATTCTCTTGTGGCACTGACAGTTGGTTCTCTTGACACACTGAAATTTTCTTCTTTGCTCTCCCATTCACTCCCAGACTCATCTTGACTGGAATGTCCTTTAATGGCAAGTAATCGGCCTCTATCATCAATATTAGTCAATTCAATTTCAGGTTGATATTGCAACAAATTATCATCCTCTTTAATGGGTAGATTGTCTTCAGCTTCTTTTGCTTCTTCCAAATCTTTTTCCCAGTCTATAACTGGTCCACTTTCTTCAGAACTCCCTTTGCTTTTCTCCCGGTTATATTTTTCTCGCTTTTTCCTACTCTGGGAATCGTGCCATGTATCATATACATTTTTACTACTTTTTTCTTCCCCTCTTACTTCTTCCCCGGTGTTTTCCTCAACAGAATTATTAAATTCCCAAGAAGTAACTTTACTGTTTTGAGAAGAAACTTTAGAATCTAATTCTTTTTCAGCAATAAATTTGTTATCGCCGAGATTAACATTAATTTCAGTACTGGTTTCCCGATTTGCTTCAGCAGATTCATTTTCTGTTTCTTTAATATCTGACAAATATTCATCATAAAATTTATTTATGTTTGAATTAGGTGAAAACTCAACTTCTCTTCTTGCAGCAGTGAGAGACTGATACAGGTCTTCAACAACCTTCTTTTTAGGAGGAACTGTTGTCATACCCCAACGGGAAGGGCGTTTTCTTGAACGTTCCTTAGAATGACTGTTACTGACAGAAGTAGCGTGGTTTTCAAAATCAACAGGTATCTTAGAAGATGATGAAGTTACTTCTGATGCAGTGCTGTCCTTGATTGAAAAAACCATAGTGTTTAACAAAGGACTATCTTCTGACCATTTATCTTTGGAATTTTCAAACATTCCTGGCCCTCTTCGATTGCTCTCAGATATTTTCTTACTGGATTCAGAAACTTCTTCCTTCACATTCGCACTAACTTTTAAGGATTCAAACTCCGAAGATTTTTTCCTTTCCATACTATCAGAAGAATCCACTAACCCTTGTGAAGGTTGGGGTAAGCTTGAAGGGGAAAGTTTGAAAGGCACTGAAGATCTCTGCCCTGATGCTTTGAAAGACACTGCAGGAGATCTAGGTTGTACACTTGTAAAAGCAGTAATAATTTCTTTTGATGATTTACTTCCTTTGCTCGTACGAGAATTCTCAGGAGATTCCTGCATCTGAGAGACACGAGTTGGATCTTCTCTGTCAAAACCAAGAGGAGGGAGAGGAATATTATCCAGTGAAAAATTTGTGTTCCTTGACTGTGAACTTTTGACATTATCATTCTCTCGACTAACTAATTGACTATGTTTCCGAAACAAGGTTAAACTGAAACTGGATTCTTCAGTATCTCTAAAACTGTCAACAGATTTATCACTCCCACATCGATCATTTAATTTTTCTGCGCCCAAAGAAAACTGGCTGGAATCTGTACTACATATTTCTCTATTACTCACAGATTGAGACTTGGAAGAGAGTGTTTTTGAATCTTCGTCTCCTCGTGGAACATTGACACATTTACGAATATCCTTAGAGGAATAATGAACATCAGTATCTATTGGTTCAGTCTTAATTTTAATATGAGTAAACAAGTCACCATATGAAACTGTATTATTTGCTTCAGAAGTTACAGAAGATGACAAACTGGAATTTCTCTGAAAGTTCAAATCATTACCCCCCTCTTCTTCATCATCATCATCATCAGTGTTATCATTTAAACGTCTGTGGGCCCGTCTACTTCTACTCACAGACATGTATTTCATTTTTTCAATGTTTTCTAATGTTTCATTTCTAATGAATGGTTTCATGTCCTCCTCTTCCTCACTAAAACCAATTTTATCCACATTTTCATTCCTCTCTTGATCTGAATATTTTATTTTAAGAGTATTTTTTTGAGAAAATTTATCATTAATCTTTTCCCTCAAATGACTATTGTTTTCACTATTTTCTTGATCAGAATTAACATCCCAATCATCGTTCTCAATAACGTTACGATTCCTAAAATCTCTCTCATCTTTATTTCTCTTTACTGAAGAATCATCAGAATAACTGTCTCCCTGTTCTGATTCCTCCAAATCTTTTTGCTTATGACCTTTCTTATTACTTCCACTACTGTGCTTCAATTTACGACTAGTACTGTTTTGATCTTTTGAACTTTCACGTTGCGAACAACTTTTCCCTTCTGCTGAATTTCTACGCTGAGGAGTAGGTGAATGTTCAGGAGAAGTGGATGGTGACCTCCGTCTTTTCTTATTAGAACTTACTACAGGAGAAGTTGTGCATGAACGACGTTCTCTTCGTCGCTTTTTAATGCTCTTTCTATCAGTTTCATCTTCACTTGATTCAGATTCACGATAATTACTATTTTTCTTATGAGAACTACTCTTTCTCCTTTCACTTTTTCTATCTCTATCCTCAGCACCGCTATCATCATGTGACGAATGATCAACCTTGCTGTGTTTCTTGGAGTTTTTCTTATGGGTAGCCTCTATCTCAATGTTATCTCCTTTTCCTTTTCTAGATGGCTTTTTACCAAGATCTACACGACTTTCATCAATTCTACGATCAGAAGATTCATTAGAATCTTCAATGCTAGCTTCCTTGTCATGTTCACTGAAGTGCTCCTTATCATTTTCTTTATTAGATATTTGTTTTTTGGAACTTTTGTGGCGTGAAGACTTAGAACGCCTACGACTGACTTTCTCTTCTGAATCACTGGATTCAGTTTCTTTTCGGCTTCTTCTTCTTTTCTTGGTGGCCTTCTTCTTCAAAACCTTCTTAGCTTTTCGTTTCTTTTTCTTTTTTCTAACAGTGTGATCATCTGAAGATACATTATCTGAACTACTATCATTTTCACTTGCATCAGAACTACTGCTTTTAGCCCTTCTCTTATTTTTTTCCTTGCGTTTATTCTTCTTTTTACTAACTTCATCAGAACTTGAACTAGAAGAACTATCTTTACCAGAAGAACTGTCACTATCTGAAGAACTGCTGCTTTCCACATGCTTTCTTTTATTGCTTTTTCTTGACTTTTTCTTACTACGAACAACCTTCTTACGTTTCTTCTTTGATACCTTTTTAGATCTACTTTTGCGCTTTTCTTTTGGTTCTTCTGAATTGCTTGACTCTGAACTACTGGAACTTTCACTTGAAGATGATCTCTTTTTTCTCTCGTGTTTTGACTGAGTCATATTTTGATCTACATTATCTACTATTCTTCCTTTTGATTTTTGCTTTTCTTCGGGAGGAATAAGCTCATCCTCAGAGGCAGATGAAGTCATCAATTTTGGTGTAACATGCACTTTGGATTCAGTCATTTTCTTGGTATGATTCGACTCTTCGACACAAGCAGGCTCAATATCTAGCTTGTCATGACTGTCTTCACTATCAAAATCATCCATTTTTTTCCTTTGTTTTGTTTCAGGAGTTACAATAGGAAATTCAGCATCTTCCAATGAAGTTTTATCATGTGGTTCTGATGCAGAAGCTTCTTCTTGGTCATTGTCTGGAGCAGTAGATTCAAAACTTACAGCTTTCATGAATTCTTCATACTCAGAAGCTAATTTCAAATTAGTATTACCCTCGCCACTATTCTCTGGTTGCGTACCCGCAACAGAGTTCTCTCGTTCAGCAGAATACAGAGACTTTTCAATCTTCTTATTACTCTCAACTTCCTTGCTTTCAATGATTTTATGATCTTTATCATAACTACTCTCATCATTTTTATCAACAAGATCATCTCTCTCAGTATCAGGAGAATCTTCAGCATTACTTTCATTAGCACTAGTGCTATCACTACTGCTTGCATTAGAAGCTTCACTTTCACTAGCAGACTTTGAAAGTTTTTCAGGAAGATTTTCCGACTTTAAACTGGTTTTGGAAGCAAATTCAAATTCATTAGATTCACCTTTTCCATCCCAGTTTTCAGGATCTTTACTCTCCTGCTGAGGGGTTATTTGTGAATCCCGTAGTACATCTTCATGTCCTTTGTCATCCTCGTAATCACTATCCCATTTTGACCTGACTGTAGTTCTTTCATTACTCCTTAATGAAATACTAGCGTCACTAACCTCTGACTTTGCATCCTTTTCTCTTTCATTGCTTACGTAATTGGGAAGTTCACTTTCCTTCAAGTCTAATTCTAAAGAGCTATCCCTTTTCTTTTTAAAACTTTCAACATCAGAGTCTTCGTTCCTTTCTCTTTTAACATTTACTTCTGTATCACTAGGAACCTCATTACATACTTCTTCTCTGTCTGGCCACACAACCATATTTTCAGGAAGGAACCAAGGTCGTTCCTTCCTGTTGCCATTTGCGTCATCTGATGAAGACATATTTTCATCTATTTCAGTTTCGTCATATGAAACTTGTAAAGCTGCCAAACTATTGGATAAATTAGCATCCGCTGTTTGTTTTGTTTTCAAATTTCTCTCATTTCTCACATTACTCATACATAAATCACCATTAATAACACATTGCATTAAATCTACCACTCTTTCAGAGGCTTCACATAAAATTTCATCACGGGTTCTATAGAATGCTTTTGAAGTAGTGGGATTTTCACAATATGGCACAGGTGGGCGAGATTTTGTATAACGTATTAAACCACGTGGATATTGCTTTTGCACTGATCTAATTCCCACAGCCACAAAAGGATATATTAGACGTGATGTTGATTCAAATGGCTTAGACATTATATCATAATCAGATTCACCAGGTTTCTCTCTCTCTTCTGGTTGGCTGGGTGATTTATGTCTTTTTTCACTGGACCTAATAAAAAAAAGTTAGTAATTTACAAGCAAACTCGTTCCAATTTTACATTTAAAGGAAAAGACACAATAACACTAACAAAAAAGCATGAGTGCAAGTCTTCAAAAAAATTAAATTAAATCAAATCTTTACCATGAACACTTGAAATTCTTAGTTTAAAAAATTCTCCATCACCTCTGCCAACTTTAAAAGTTTCTAAATCTTACATTAAATACTCAAAAACATTCAAGTTATCTCAAATACTCCTACAACACCAATTATGTACATTATTCCAACAAATAATATTAATCATTGAAATGAAGAAATAAATATGAATTTATCATCAGGTGGGGCCAAAAAGAAATAGTAAGTCTTAGCAAAATAACAAAACTGTCTTCAAATTTGAGAAGCACTAACCTGCTTCTATGCTCTCTCTCCCTAGATCTTCGCATTCTTTCCCGATTATTACTGGCCAATTTATCTTTTTCAAGTTTTAATTTGAGCCGACGTATTTCTTCAAATTTAAATCCTCTGTCTCTAAACTGTTGCCAATTCTTCGGCAATTCTGATGGGCGATGTTTCTTTTCTTCCTTTTCACGATCCCTTCCACTACGGCTATGTCGTTCTTTACTTCTATGTCTTTCTTTGCTATGGCGACTACTTTTCTCAGAATCTCTTTTCCGACGATCATCACTTCTCCTCTTCTCTCTCTCTTCATCCTTAGACCTTCTATTACTATCATGAGTAAGTAAGTTACCAAGGAGTTCTTCAATTGCACCTTTCTGTTGTTCAGATAATATGTTACCCATTTCCAGATCATCTCGGGGTTTAGCTAAAATGAAGATCATTCAAGAATTAATTCAGTTCACTGTTTTCTATTAAAAACAAATGTATGAAATGACTATGAAGGTAATAATAACCTGCAGGTAACATTGCAGAAGACATTAATGGAACAGGAAAACTTTGTTCTCCAAGCAATCCAATCTGATTACCATAACCAAGAACTCCTCGCATCAACATTTCCTCGCGTTTAATTTCCTCTATAGCAGAAACCACAGCACGAGCTTTGTCCTCCCTTGGCACTCCTTTTTTTGACATTGTTTTCTTCTTAGGAGATGTATGTTTATCATCCTTTTCCTTGTCACCAGCATCATCCTCAGTAGATGTCCCTGGACGTGACAAAATAAGTCATTATTAGAAAATAAATCCTGGACTAAAAGGAAACAGAATAACAAAACATAAGTAACACAAAAATAAACCTTAATAAAAACACAAGATCTAGCACATGAAAAATAAAAATTGTATAATACTTTAGTTGAAAAAGTATAATTTAAGTAATACAATTTGGGCTGCTTATTTCTTCATATTTACAATTTTTAAAAATACAGAATCAGCACAGTCACTTACCAGCAAAGGGCATATTTCCTGTACTCATTTTGTTTAATGCTTTCTTATTAAAACCAAAAGATAGTCCTTGGCCGCCACCTTGTTTTGTCATGGAGAAAGCTAGAAGACGTTTCTTAGCTTGAACTTTACCCAACACAGTAGGTCGAACACCTTTGACTCCAAAAGAAGCATGTACAGAGGGTGATCCTTGTGGTTGCGATGGTTCCTGATCTTGATGGTCATCTTTGCTAATATCATCATCAGTAACACGACTAGGAGAATACCTGAAAAAGAAATTGCTTCAAGTCTTGTTCTTGTAAAAATTATCAGTATTGTTTACCTTTCAAAATTAATTAGAATAAGAAGAAAAGTTATCATAAGATAACACCTTGATATAAAAAGCAACCAAACCAGCAAAACCACATCAACTTTTCTACAATTAGTTATTTCAAAAGAATTTGTAAGTTATAAAAGCATGCAAAAGGAAATATTTCCTCTCAAGAGATAATGTGCCTTCACATATTTCCAGTGAAGTTCAGAAAAAAATATACATATATACCTTATGAAGATATTGGGATACAAAACAACAAGACCACATGAATAGAAAATTTAAGTTATGAAAACTTAACATTAATTAATTCCCTTTAAATATAAAGCTTCAGTTATTGCTATCAAAATTAAACTTTTCTTCAACAAAATTTTATCAAAATGTTTACCAGATTATCAAAGGAATAATATTCATTAGGTACTAACTAAATTATTGCAAAATGTAATTGAAGGTCACATGCATAAAAAACTTATTATCTATTAATTTACTTTTTCTCCGATGCTTTGAAAGCACCACCACCTTTTTACAAATACTGTTCCATATCACTTTTTAATCATTGTCACATCAAAATTCAAAGTATTATATTCTTTTATAATGAAATTTCTCCCATTTACAAAAGCGATAAAATCATATAGAGAACAACAATGAAAGATATCCAGACATTTGTTCTATCAAAATAGTATGCCATTCAAGTACATGCATATGCATTAACATCAGCATGTTCACTAAAGCAGAAAGATACATATTCTCTTTTTAAATTTTCTTAGAATATTAACGTTTCATTTACTTGTAATGGGCAGATAACATTATTTTAACCATCTTTACTCATAGGAAATGTTATATTCATTAAAATAAAGATGATTAATAAATTTGTAGTACCAATTTAGTAGGTAGCAGAGAAAGTAGAATTTAACATAAATAATAAAATAAATAATCATGGACAGTTAATAGTAGTAGAATCTAACATCAATAGTTCAGCCAATATATTCATAATTTTGCTCTGTAGAAATGGTAAGATATCATAAGCTATGCATGTATGCACTGAGAATCATTAAGATTAGTGTGTAGTCAACACAGTTATTCATGGTAAATTTAAGAAACAATATAATACGAAGTATACTGAGAAAATGTGAGATAAGACTTCATGAATCTGTATAATAATTTTTCTACAATTGCTATTTAATAAGAAGCAAGTTATAATCAATAATGATTGTTCACTTGTACTCTTCTTGGTCTGGATGCGTAGTAAAAAATAACATTATTTGAAACCCAATGTAGGTAATTTCATATTTTTACGGAACAGAGACATAAACTGAAGTTTACACAAAATAGTTTTTAAATACAACAAAGAATGTACACCTTTAAAATCTATAAAAATTAAATTAACGAACACAAATAATTCACAAACATCTTGTCAAACAGATGAAAATAGATGTTATATTTTAAGACAGCAAATTTGAATTCTTAGTGTAAGGAATACATACCGATTAGAGTCTTCAATGTCTGTTGCCGGAGGAGGTGGCGGCAAAGGGGGAGGTGGTGATTGAAGTTGATCATCCCCAAATTTTGGCAACTGAGTGCTTCTAGGAGATGGTAAAGGTATGTCGTGTGGTGAAGAAATATCGATTGTCACTGCTCCAGGACAAAGTTTTGCAAGTTGTGGATCAGGTTCACCAGGAAGAGGAATATCCATTGTGGTGACTGTAAATTCGAAGATTACAATTTTAGACGGAATCAAATGAATACAAATAAACTCATCATTTTAAATGCCATACATACCTACTTTAATATAAATTACTTATCAATTATCCGGCTCCAGCTAACTCACATTCACCTTACTCATATTTCGCACACTCCCTGTATCACCCTCAAAAATCCGATCAACTTTCGGTACCACGTCAAAATAGTATTGCAAGGAGTTAAACATTTGAAATTCACTACTCTACACAGTAGTCAAAGGAAGGAAATGAGAAATGCATAACAAGTTTACATGAAGCACTTCCCATGTCACGATAAACAAGCACTTATCCGCCATTATCACCCTCACCGCCTTCTCAAATGTAGATTCTGGTTACTCTGTTGAATCAACTTTCTCGAGAGCAACATGAAATTAAGTTTGGTGTGCGCAGAGCGTGTAGCACGAAGAGCATATACAATGTACTGTGCAGAACAGTTAAAGCTGGTTAAAGTACAGTGCACTGAGTATCAGAAAATAATAATGGCAGAAGCGGTGTTCTAAAAAATTAATACACCGTCATTCACGGCTTGTCGTGAGTGTATTTGGAAGAACCCGAGCGATTTCTGGGCAGTACTTCTCGGAGCTAAATATGTAGGGGAGCGCAATGGTATATAAAGTTTTCTTAGGATTGTCCTTGATTTTGAAAAACATTTCATGAAAAACAATCTGCCGGAAATTGGAATACGTTCAATAATAGAAATTTGCACATTTTTCTTCCTCTAGATCCGATCGTGTTTTAGTGCATTTTCAGTTGTACTGGTTTGGAGGATCCTACAAGTTACCATTGGGAGATCCGTTAAATGTGTTAACAATTAATTTGCTCCACATCACAGACTATATACCAGACTGCCTTCTCCCGTGTTAACGGTTTGTTACTGGTTTCAGCGCTCCAAACAAAATTTTGTACCAACTACTCTCGAGACTAGTTCTACTCGTGGCCGCCAGGACGTGTAGCAGTTCCCGATTCCCTTCTAAGTACTGTACCACCCTCTCCCACATTATAATGCCACCTCTTTTCATGTTGTGTTTAGCTGAAAATAATTTCCCTCCAAAAATTAACATTTGTGAATAGTTAACACAATTTATAACTAAAATATGGGCTCTAATGACCTCGATGTTGACGAGCCCTAAAGCCCCACAAAAAAAACTAAAATATTTTATTACATATTTAAAACAGAAAATGGAAGCTGGACACAATTGACAGGAAATTTATACAAAGAAAATACATACTTGCTCTTAATTCTATGGATTCGTAATAAGATTGCATAACATTCTCATATGAATGGAAATATACAATCCTGTATATAAAAATGGGGTATACTTGAAAAAATGGTACTTATTTATGTATATCCACCTATTATTTGGACCAATAATAAATAAATAAATGAGCCGGATAAAACAAAAGTCACATGAGAAACAAAAAATAAAGATAAGTCCAAAAAAGTGATTCAATTTTATCAAACTCGTGGGGAAATGTGATTAAATTCCTACCTCCTCCACTGGCTGTATAGAAAGCAGTCAATGGAAAGTTGGTTTTGTCTTAAGCCACAATGGTGTATAAATCCCTCTGCTCATTGTACGAGTGAATTACATGCCACAAATCTTATGAAATTGGTGTAAAACTAACTGACCAAAAGTTAATTGTTCAGTTGAAACTTAAGCCCAAAACTAAACAAATGTTTCTGCCTTCCGATTGGTATCAAAGAAAGAACAAAGAAAGCAGAACCAGTTCTGCCTCCCTGAAATGAGACTATTCTCGCAGCAAAAGAAAGCTAATGAGGGAGGAGCCTAAAGACCAAGTGAAAATTGAGAAGCCAATGCCAGCATTGCGAGATTGCTGAATCTTTCTTACGTGGGCGTTCTACTCGTGTTAGCAGAATCTTATGTTTGGACGCTGCCGCCCACATTAGTTCCTTCCTACACAATCGGGGAAAGAGGGTGAACCTTGAAATAACACGCTAAACATGTCAGTTTTCCATCGAGGATTGAAAGGAAAGGCGTATCCTTTGGGCGTTGTTCGTTTTTAAAAAAATTGTTAATAATAAGGTAGTAGTTGAATTCTATACTGAATCCTAATTTAAATTTACGAGTTGAATTAATGAATAAATACTGGGTGAATATTACAATTTACTATAAAATGTTGCAGATTTTTACGGGGAATTCAGTTTCATAAATTAATGTCTTTTCTCCATACATAGTGGAACTGAATTTTAACACAATAAAGTGTTTTGATCAACGTCAGATGTCAGAGGTCTAACATTGCTTTTTTCATGCCAAAGCAATCCTGTTTCGCCGTATTTCTGAATATATGTCTGTGAGATTTGTTTCAACATTTTCATTAAATGTTTTTAAGTAATGCAGTTCAAATAGCTCTTCCCCACAAGTCACCAAACGTGCAAAATTCAAATAAACGCTAAATAATCTGTATCTGAGTTTTTGACAATAAAATCATTATTATTATTAACTACCCCGTTTGCTCCCGTTCCCTCAGTTTCTGTTTCATCAATATTTTGACATATCTTCTTACGTGTTACGTTTGGAGATTGACATTTTGCCAAGAGTACTGACTGAAATAAATAAAAGTTGAATTATTTTTCATGGAATCTTAGTTTTCTGATTAAAATAAATAAAAAGCAAGTTTGTCATACATTTTTTATTTCATCACTTATTTGATAAGTATATATATTTTACTCGTAACTGATAAGTACCTATTGTTTTTCCAAATTAGCTAGAAACACATTTTAGTTTTGCAGAAAATTACAGTGGCAACACGTTATCTTAATGTTAAATAAGTTTACAGCTTCTATGTCGTGAACAAAAAGTTTTTTCAAAGCATGCAGATGAGCGTTTGTTGGAATGAACCTAATTTTGAACGTAAATTATCGTATTATTACATTAAAATAAAGTCAAATAATTTTATAACCTTTAATGTATGTAAAAGTTGTTCGATTAAAACGAGACAAAAACTGAACCATTTATAAAATTACAACCATTTACATGGAGATTATTTTGCGAAAATCAATGAGATCACTCTTTAGGACATCATCGCAACATCTGGAAAACACAACAAGAATACAATATCAGTCAACATATTTATTGTGAAAATCAGTTCAAATACAGTAACTTAATTCACCAATGTTCATTATAATTCGTTGATACAAGAGAGGTAATTTAACCTACCGTCGAAGTCTTTGGGAGAAAAATGCAGAGAATACACTTGAATGAAATGTAAGCCGCACTATCGGACCGATATATAATTCACTTGTTTTCACCTAAAAGATAATGCAAGATTTATTAGTATACAACAATATACACAGCCAATGTGGCCAAACTATCAACGTCTACTCAATTACTTTCAGTTATAAATAAATTTATTGTCAAAAAACAGTACAAACTGCGTATGACCACGTGGAGGGAAAAAAACTAATTTACTCTCCGGAAGCAAGCAAGGGACCATCCCATCAATTCCGATCAAGGGCCCTAAGGCAGAGGCGGATTCAAAAATTTCAGCAAAAGTTCCTAGATAAGATAAAAAGTTAGCTGCGAGTTATAATACTAATAGAATGTCAATATGTTTGTAATTTTAAGCAAAAAATTACATGTACAAGTTATTATCGAACTATAGATTATTCTGAGTATAGTGTTTAAAAATCATAAGAATTGAAATAACACTAAATTCACGATTTATTGTTACAATAAACACGCCCCTAGACAAAGCCTAGAGAACCTGTATGATAAATCCGCCTCTACCCGAAGGAAAAACGGAGAAAAACCCGGGCCAGGATGGGGCTACAGAATTTATGTACACAACCGTGCCAAAGTTGAGTACACATAAAACTAAATTAATATGAGCCATAAGACAACACAATCATGCAAGAAAATAGTTTTTGAAATTGTTATAAGTTGTTTAAAAAGTACTACAGCAAAGGCGTGATCAAGTACAAGACGGATTTAACTTTTATTAAAATCAATAAATTCTTTTACATTGTAGAAGCACTGGTGCAGGAGGTATAGTTTTTAACCGCTGATTTGAACAGATTCAATTTCATAATGTCTTTTATATTCTTGTGCAGGGAATTATATAGAACGATTCCCGAATGATAAGGTCCTTTTTGGCAAAGAGTGGTTGACACTCTAGGGCGATGAATATTACTACTATTGCGTGTATAGTGTTCGTGAACGAGACTGTTTCGTATAAAGCAAGGGTGGCACTTCAGTAATTCGGTCTTAACAAACACGACCGTTTCATAAATATAAATGCAGGGAAGTGTTAAGATATTTAATTCCTTGAATAAAGGTTTACAAGAGTTTCGGGGGTGAGATTTACAAATTATCCGAACTATCCTCTTCTGAATTCTGAAAGTTTGAATACTCTGACCGGAATTACCCCAGAAGGTAATGCCGTAACGTAAATGGGAGTAAACGTTTGCAAAATAAACGCAACGGGAAATACGTGGACTAACTGCGTTAACTAAGATTCGGAATGCGTAACACAAATTACTTAATTGGGAATTAAGATTGTCAATGTGAGAATTCCATTTGAGGTTGTCTTGAATATGGAGACCTTAAAATATATGCCAATTACTTAAAATATCAAATTACTGAAATACTTAAAAACATATTATTACTTACCCATTTTCGCTTGCAAAACAATTTTATGTCTGGAGCGCTGCTAGAACTGTTATATCCCCAAAAGGTGTCCATAAGACAGTGTTATTAATTTAAGAACTAACACATCAGTTTTCGTAAGGTAAAAACAGATTTAAGTAACGTACGCAAATTCGCTTCGTTCTCTACTGTTCAAATTGATTCAAATCTCGAACTCACAGTGCGTCACAACTTCAAATTACTTCATCTTGCTTCTCGATTTCAAGATTTCATTTCAACTGATTTCAACTTGACTCGTTCCGAGCAATATCAAGCCAATAGGAGCGCGAGAAACCTAACCCAACACGAACCTGCTGCAAACTATTGAGCGTAACCACAAATATAGCTGGTGGCGCTATCTGGACGAAATGTTACACGAACTACTACAAACTTCAGACCTTTTCACCCTATCCTGTTTCTTAAGCCTGCCTCACATTATCAATCGGATCTAGACGATGTACCCTGCCTTGCAGAGAAAAGGACAACACAGTAAGCGAGAAAACGGAAGCTATTTTACTCTTAGACCTGTCAATTCAAAGAAATGGCGCGATGGTTTTGATAATGTGTTCGTTTGAATTGTTATGGAAGTAACATGCGCAGAAACAGAGGAACAGTCTGTGAATAGTTCAAACTCGTAAATGAATAACAATTGAAGATTGTCATTCGTTCTTGTGTTAAGTGTTTACTTTATTACAAGTCTCTTCAATTTTTTGTAATTTATGCCTACAATTTATTTCTTAACAATTCAGTATGATTTACTTGAATTGTAATAAGCTGCCATCATCAGGACATTTAGCTTCGATGGTTAACAGCGTATCCTTTGGAAATGTGAAAAAAGAGTACAGAGCAGATGAAAATATTTCTTTGGAGTACACTTTAGACACTGAAGTGAGTTTCTCAGTCAAAAAAGTATAAATTGTCACAATTTAACAAAGATTTATCAGTTTCATTTTGAAACATTAAGAGCATTGTAGAAACACAGTAATATTTTGTCTGTTCCGCTTTACTATTGATTATTGAAGTTAATGTAGTTGAGTTATTACTGAGTTTTTTGTTGTAAAAGTTGGGAAGAGTTAATGTTAAGGTTGATTTTTAAAAATTCTTAATTTATCTTCACTTTTTTTCATTCATACTTACCATTCATTAAACTTCTATATTGCTTATTTTGTGTAATTGTATTTATTAAGAGTAATGAGGGAAATCTTGGGGATAAATAAGTTGTTTAATTACAGTAAAACTCCCATGAATGGACACATCTCAATAGCTGACATTTCTCCATATCAGACACTCTTCACACCCCATCATTTTATTCCATGTTAACTTCCCAAAAGTGGACCCTTCTCAAGAGTGGACAAATTTTACATCTCATGAGGATGCATTACGGAGAAGTTAAACAGTATATGCAATCTTTATATCAGTATCTTTCTGAAGGAAAAACATTTGATTTATTATAGTTTTGAATAGTAAAGTTATAAATAAATCAATTAATAAATAATTTAATAAATTTATTGTTAAAGAGGAGTTACAAACTGTATTCAACCATGTATGGGGTAATATACTAATTTACTCTCCTGAAGTAAGAGAGAGACCATCCCATCAATTCCAATCAAAGTGCAGTTGCATATTTAATATTTATAGGCCCAAAGGCAAAATCATGACATGCACCTCCCCACCTAAAAATAACAAATATAGATAGTTGGATGTTATATAATCTATATGTGGTAAACTAATGATACTTTATTGTACACAAAAAAATAGGTTTTTTATTTCAATTTATTTGATTTTATTTCTAAAACAATTTTCTAACACAAATATTCTTTTCAGACCCAAGCTTCTTCAAGGAACTGGATTGGGTTGTTTCCAAAAGGAGCTAGTACTTTGGAGCAGTATGTCACATTTGAGTGGACAATTTCCCGACCTCTCAAAGAGTCTTGCAAGAAACATAGTATTACATTTCATTATAAATACCACATAAAGAATATTGAGCCAGACAAAGAATATTTCTTTGTATTTGTGGATAAACAAATGAAGGTCAGACTAAATTTGCAAAACTACTTTAAGCTAGTTATAGTGAGTAGTAGTATAGAGGTATAATTAGTAAATTATCAGCCAGTAGTAAAAATAAATTAGAATCAATCTCTTATGTTTATTTAGAATGTAAATATTTATTTAGTTGTTTTAAATAGTTAAAACAATGTAAATTAATATGGACTAACTCAATTGTATTTCTCAATCAAAACTTTCAATTCAAGTAGGTGCTGGGATCAAGTTCATATTTTCATTTCGACTTTTTCTCACCTCTGGAAATGGTTGAATCAAAAATGTATGAAAAGCTGGGAACTTGCATCAGTTCCACTCCTGAGGTCATTATCATAAATAATTATTCTTTTATTGTGGTTTTGTTTTGAAATTAAAAATTTTTCATGTTTTCTTCACAGTCTTTTACAAGTCTCTCAGAAGGACTTAAGACATCTCCTCTCAACAGTAATGAAAAAGAATTTCAAACTATACATAAGGAACACATGCACTACTTACGTTTCAAAAACTCAAAATGTATGAGCAAACACCAGATCCCAATGTCCAGCACACAAATCCATGAGAGTACTGGGACAAATACTTCAGGATTTAAAACTGAAATTACTCTTACAAGTCCTGATTTTCCTTTGTCTGGCAATTCTAGTGTTCCCCGTAATTCAGAGAACTGTGCCTTGTGTAAACAACCTTCTAATTTTATTCAGAGAGAACAAAAACTCCAAGCAAAGGTATTTTATTGTGTATATCATTTGAGTGCTGCACTTTATGTAATGTATTAGGAATTCTTAGATTGATTCTTGAATGTGAAAGAGGAGTTCAGTATATCTAATATAACTGTGGAATTAAAATTATTTAATTGTTAGTGAGTTGATCTCATGATGTTAATGCTACTTGAAATTCTGTTAATGCTCTTAATACTAGTTAAAATTCTTATTTCATAATTTTTGTTTTAGATTAAAGTTCATGCTGAATATGCTCACACTTTAGAGAAGAGAATAGAAGAACTGGAGAAATGTTTGGAAATGAGCCAAGTTGCCCAGAAGCAACTTAAACTTGCAGCTCATCATGCTAAGCGTGAGAAATTATCTTACCAAAAGTTTGTTAATGAACTTATGACTGTGCTGGCAACTAAAGGGGCTGTTCGAATTTTAGACGGGCAAGGAACAGAGGTACAGAGATATTTTCCACCTAAAATTTGGATTTAACAGTTTGTTTGGTTGACTAAATTTAATATTTTTCTCTAGAGATACAACTAAAGTTGAATTTTTATTATTCAATTAAAACTTTTATCATGATTATATCAGTGCTTATTCAAATGAGTAAGGTTTTTTTAAAAAAAATTTATTTGTGTTTGTGTTGTAAATGCCTTTGTAGTTGCTGCTTAAACGAATAGTACCTGAAAATGAAGATAATACATTGCTTTTCAAGACTTCTCAAAGAGAAAGGATTCTGAAGTCAGTGATAAGTTCTCAGGAAAGAACTATTAGAGATTTAATGGGAAAAGTTGGTAGTAACTCACCTGTGAAAACAGATCATATTTCTTCAGCTCCCTGCAACTTAGTCGATGAAATGAATGTAAGTAAATTGTAAAGTTTTAAAATCCCTGCAAATTATTTTTATTTGAATTGGAATTGCATTAACTGCTTGTAAAAAGTATATTTTATGATTTACATTTCTTTGGTTGTGTTTGCTTTGGAAATAAAATAGATTTAAAATATTTTCTGTTTTAATAGTGTTTTAAGTTTGTTTTTTGTGGGTATTTCCCCCATGTATTTTTAAATTACTTGTACACTGGTATCAATTAAATTGCTTGTACACTGTTGATATTTAATTAACACTTAATCCACCTTTTTCATGAGAATCTATGTTCTGAAAAATGAAATTTGTTTCTGTATAATATCAGTAACTTCTTTTTAATATTTTACCTATTTATTTCAACTAATTCTAGAACAACGAATAAAACTATGTTGATGAAATAAATAAATTTATTTTCAAAAGCTGTTTCAAACGTGTATGAGCAAGTGGGGGCAGTAAACTAATTTACTCTAAAGGGACAAGCAAAGGACCATCTCGTCAATTCCAATCAGGGCCAAAGGCAGTGGCGAATTTAATATTTCCAAAAAAGTTATTTAACAAATATGTGGTGTTAAATTATTATTTCCAAAGTAAATCATAAATTGAGATTAATAATGACAAAAGTATGAATAATATTTCTGCCAATTTGTGAAACCACCTCAGTAAAACCCATGCCAGTATGGGGTTTATTATGGGAATAAATGGTTTTTGCTTTTTCAATCTTTGAAACCTTTTTGGTAAAGATGATGGAGGAACTTTTTATATGGAGGAAAAGATTTATTCTTCACATTTATTGCTATTTGCAATGAACTTGTCTGTATTACTTTAATTTGATTGAGGTTCTTGTCTTAATGGTTTTGCAGAATGAAAGTGAACTGCATCCAGAGAAATCAGAAGACATTAAGTCAAAGTCTTTCAACAGCAATGTCCAAGCTGTTATAACAGTATTTCCTCAGCAAATATCATGCTCTGAGAAGAGCGTAGAAGATGAAAAGCCAGAGATATCTCCACTGAAGCACCAGAAAAGTGTGAATGAATTTTTAGAGGAAGATTTACTGGAAAATGTTTTGAATGAAACTTACAGTATTGAAACAAATGTTGGGGAAACAGTTAGTGTAATTCTGCCATCTGAGATACCTCCATACTCCAAAGTTGGTGAAGAAGAATACAAAGCAAATATTTCAGACATGGTTTCAGAAAAGGGGCGAGGTGACTTTCACAACAGTTCAGTGCCTATAAAAACAAATTTACTTGATGTAAGACAGACTGTGATGAAAGAACTGACAAATGTTATTCGTAAGAGAAAGGAGGATAAAGATCAAGTGGTAGACAGCAACCCCTCCAAAACCATTTCTGATAATTCTTTGAACTTTCCCATTCATGAAATTGTTGAATGTAAAAGTGTGGAAGATCAAAATGCTTTGATAATTAAAGGAGATCACTTACAGTATGCAATTATTCGGTAGGTATGATTCTTACAACACAGGCTATTATATTCAAATACCTATTGCACAATGTGTTGGAAAGTATACAAATATTGTAGAATGTTGCTATTTTATTCCTAAAATAAATGTACTAAAATCATGGGACATTACTGGTTGTTTTATTGAGATATAAGTGTATCTGTTAAGTCTTGTTTGTTTGATTATCCTCTTTGCTGAGAAAATCCTTTTCGTTATAGGATCCAGCCAACTCAGTAAAATCAGCAGAAATTCCATTCTGCACATCATGTTTCTTTAAATATACAATTTCATTTTACCATGTATATTCTTTGTATCTCAAGTGTTTCTTTTATATATATTAAAAAACTGGTAATAAATTGACGTATGCAAATGTAAATGTTTTATTATAGACTTGTTATTTCTTCCCATTAAGTAATTTGTAAATAATTGTGATCATTTAATAGCCTTTGGTAAAATTGGAGCAAAACTGTTAATTAATTTTTTATTAATTAAACAATTCGACAATATGTACTATATAAGGCAATGTTTGTCAATTGTATTATTTTTTTATGCAAAATTTTTTTGGAAGACATAATTCAGATAAAAGTTAAATTATCTATGTCAGTTTGACTACACTAATTGGAGGTGTATCTAAACACTACAGTTAAAAGAATTTTGAAAATGCATTTCTAGTACTTTTATTTTGAAGTTGACACTGGTCAATATAAATGATCTATTTCTTTATTGACTCCTGAATATTGAAATAGAATTTGTTTAATTTTTTGGTCACAGTTACTGTTTTAAAAGAAACAAACATATGGAGATGCCACTGGTATATTTTTTGTGTATTTTATTCTTACTGATACTTTTTTATTAAGAAGAAATATGGGACAAATATAAAGTTATTTTTTTGTTTTCATAACCTTAAATACACAATTTCATGATAAAAGACCTGAAATTGTTGCCTTTCTCTTACTCTGTGAACATTCTACCTCTATCAAACACTTGACATGGACCTGGCAAGTTTCCAGTCCAGCAGGCTAATAATAGAACAGCTGTTGTTCAAGGAACACATTTCAAAAATAGAATATCCCTGGGAGCTGAGTGTAGTGATACTTCTCTCTAGAAGTTTCTCTGTTTTTTACTTATTTTATAATTACTTGTACTATTCACTGTCTTGAATATGTATTATACTGTAAGAAAATTTATACAAATCTAACTTTCTGACAATACAATTTGTGAGATGTAGTAAGAAACTCTTAAGTCATAAGTAATCATATTATGTTAGTAGCATGAATAATGTAATTTTAGTAGTGTAATATATATAGAAAATAAACATTTACATTATGAATGATGGAAATTTCTTCTTGTGACTAATCTAAAAATAGATTGAGTGAGACATTTTAAAACCTGGCACTCACTCAAACAACTGACGCAGGGATCACGTTGGTAAGAGATGTTAAAGGTTCCCACCAGTTAGTGTTTCTAAGAAGCTAGTTACGAACGAAGTCTCGTGCGAAGCACATCTACAAGAATTAAAATACTCCTGTAAGTGTGAATGTTTCATTTCTCTGTACACTTTATTTTGTATCATTTTTAGCAATTTTATCATACTACTGATGTGTTGTTTTAAACATGCATTTAACTTAAATGATCATAAATAATATTTTTCTTTTATATTTGGAAACAAAGTAATTAAAACTTACATTATATTATCCATCAATTAAATGCAATTGACCTGAGTGATGTAGAGAAATGTGTGATTTGTATTTATTTACTAAACCATTTCTTTGTGTTATTGTTCTAGAGCAACTTCTGCAAAAGGGGATTTTTTGAGCCTACAGCAAAATCATGGGTACTACGGGAAGCGTTCAGTCAAACGGAGGAAGCAGTGGAGAAACTGGATGCAATCCTCAACAATTGGAGCAAGAGGAACAGTCCAATGTAAGCGCAAGTAAATCATTCACTCTTTGATATGTCTGTGAAAATTAGTTTAATCATATATTTTTTTGTGATAAATGTAATTTTTTTCAAGGATAGATTTACTCAAAATAGATCTGTTGTTTAGTGATGAACAATGGAAATATATGTTTCCTTTCATTAAGAGATCAAGATATTTGTTCATAATTTATTATATCACCAATATGATGACAATACTATCATTCTTGAAAGAAATGGATTTTTTCCTCCATGAATGATGGAATGTGCAATTTTGATTGAAAGGAATTTTGTAATGAAAATACAGAGAAATAGTCTAATTTATTGAACCTTTCATTTCATTATTCTTCTTGTTAAGAGATGATTTGTTTCATTCTAATAAATTAAATAGTTAAATTTTTTTGTAATTTTAAGGCAAATGTGTTTTTTTAATACATTAGAATGACATTCTGCTTCTTTTTAATAGTGTGAGAAGTTAAAGTACTAAAATGATCATAGCTCACCTCTTTATATCCACATAGCAGACGTAAAATAAATTGGGAGTATCCTTTGTTTTTTTAGCAGTGTCACCACTGTTTTGTGATGACTCATCACATGCAGTGAGATCATACATGCATTTACAAAGAAATAAACCTTCATCATTTCAAAATTGAAGTATTAATTATGATGTGCATTGTGTAAAATGATTCGCTGAAATTGAAGCTGTCATTTGACTGAATAAAATAGATAATACTCTTGACAGATAAAAATATACATGATAGATCATGAGTTTCCAACTGACAACCCTCAAGGCAAATTTTTGAGACCTGTGAAAACTTTCAGAAAAACAAAGAAGTATTTATGAAAAGTTCTTAAAAAAATATTTTATAGTTCGTTCAAAATATTATGTATTCCCATTTTTTTTTTTTTTTTTTTTTTTTTTTTTTTTTGTGAGGCTTTAGGATTTATCAACGTGAAGGTTATTAGAGCCCTTATTATGTATTTCCATGCAGCAAAAATGAACAAAGGAAGTTGAGGAATAATGAATAGTGCATTGTTATTTTCTTGGTATAGAATTGCTTGTTTATCTTTAATTTCACTCTTTTATGTAATTATAAGCAATAAAATGATTTAGCCTTTGTTTAAATTAAACTATGTATATTATTTCATACTTGTTCCTCTCAATCTACTCACAGAATTTTATGAAAATTAACCTATTTGAATGAAGTGCAGCCCAAAATCATGGTTTCCAATTTGTCACTCAAACCCTCACAAGTTGGAAACTCCTGTGATATATAATTGTATGTTCACATATTAATTTTGTTTTGTGGTCTAAGTGTGGTTTAAATATGAAAATTCAAAAAATGATGTTGATAATTGAGAATCCGTATTAAAGACAAAGAAACTACTGTCAATTAATATATTTTTGTTGTTTTCTTCATTTCAGACATTGCCTCTATCTGAGGAAATTGCACAATGTGAAGCATCAGGTAAAAAGAGTAACATGTCTGTATATGGGGAAGAACAGTGGTTAAAACAAATTCAGGACTTGGGGAAAGTGGTTCAAAATTTAGCGAGTGAAAATGTAAAATTAGTGGATTTAAATAAGAAATGGAAACAACGGTGTGAGGAACTGGAAGAAGAAAAAAGGAATGAAATAAAGTACATGGATGACATTGAACAAAATGAAGACAAATTAACCATAGAATTTTTTAAGGAAGAAGCAATGAAAGATAAAGCTGTAATTGAGGAACTGAAACAGCAACTACGAATGAAATCAGAGATTACTTCTTCTGAAATACAAAAATATCATGAAGACGTAAATTATATGAAGATGAAATTGAAAGAATATGAACAAGTTGCATGTAAATTAGACAGAGATGCTGAATCACAACAGAATACTATTCAGTCTCTTCAAAATTCAATTTGTTCTGCTGCTGATGAAAAGAAAATACTAGAAACAAACATTAGCAGGTTAGAGGAAAAATGTCAAAGATTGAAACAGAAATTTATAAATACACTGGAAGAAAATTCAGTCCTTTGTAAACAAGTGGAGTTGGAAAAAGAATCAAGAGGTCAAATCTTTCAAGAAAACAAAAAGCTGCATGAGGACTTAGAAAAACTGAAGAAGGAGGGAGATTCAAATGCTGCTCAAAAGGTGCTTGAGAATTCTGATGAAAGTGTTGGAACAGAATCAGAGTCATGTGCCACTGCTGCTGCCACCGCCGAGGTTGATGTTGAAAAGAACGGAGGAACTAAAGCATTGAGTTCAAAAGCTGCTGCTGAGCTGGAAGTGTTTCAGAAGCAATTGAGAGTGAAGAGAGAAGCTCGTCACAAAGCACTATCTACTATTTCAGAGGAAATGGAAAAACTAAGAAGAGAACTGAATACTGAGAGGGAAGCTAAGCAAAATCTGATTAGAGAATTGCAGGATTTGAGAAACCTATCAACTGCCCATCATATGTATGATGAAGTTAATGATCTTAAGAAATCATTATCTACTGCGTGTGAAGCAAAAGATAAAATGTTCAAAGAAATGGTCAAAATACAGAAACAGGGAAATGAAGAAATTGAAAATATTTTGAAAGATCTTGATAAAGAAAAACAAAAAAATGTGCAAATTTTGAAGGAAAATAAATTTATCAAAGAACAACTTGAAGAAACTGATCAGGCTTTGCAGTTACGCTGTGATGAAAATAATCAACTTCAGGAAAAGTTAGAAACTGACAAACAGAAATATCAACACTTAATTTTGGCTCTAAAAGATGTTATAACTCTTACTAAACAAATGTTGTCTGTAAGAGAGAACCAGGTATCACACCTGCAACAAACTATTCGAGATATTGAAGCTTCTGTCATTCAAAAACATCATGGATCTTTGACTGCTGATTTGAAAATGGAGTATGAATCTCAGATTCAAAACATGAAGACCCTGAAGGCATTGTATGAAGAAAGGGCAAGTGTTATAAGTGATGAAAAGGAAAAATTGATTGTAGAACAGAAGAAATTACAGAATACTATTGAAGAAGAAAAAAATAAAGTTGAAGATCTTGAGTTGAAGCTACATGAAAAAAATGTGTTTATTTCAGAACGTAATGCTACAGTTTTAAACTTACAGGATGAACTTTCAGATGCTCTTGATCAGAGTAGAAACTTATCTCAGGAGTTAACATTAATAAATAATATGTTTACTCAAATTCTTGGCAGTAATGATGTGGACTTGGATAGACTTACAAAACTATTGCAAGAAAACCACGATCTTATTACTGAAATTACTACTAAAGGAGAGTGTAGTGAGACAACAGCTACTTTACCGAAATTACTCCTTGACCTTGTTAGTGATATACAAGAAGCTGGAAATAAAGAAAAAGAGGATATGGAACTTAATGTGCAAGGGAAAGGAACTGAAAATTGTGAAACTGAAAGTAAAACTATTGATTCGTTTGAACCAGAACAATGTGGAGCAGAAGCTATAGTTTCAGAGGGTATGGTGAGCGTAAATGGATCTGGAGCTACTCTGGCCATGCAAGATATTTCATCTAATCTGCCTAAAGTATGGAGAGTTCTTTTAGAACTGGTAAGTCATCATGTTCCATCGACAACAGATGAAACCACAGGAGAGCTCAAAAGCAGCTGTTACAAGAGTGTTGACACTCCATATGGTCCCAAAAGTGTTATTAGTGTGAGTAAGACTTTTCTAAGGCTAAGAGATCTTATACTGCAAAAGATATCATTGCAGAAGGAAGTTACTCGACTAAAGCAATTGAATGTTCATTTGGAAACTAAATTGAATGATCAAGAGAGACGTTTGAGCGTTGTTTCAACAGAACTCCGCAAAACATGGAATGTTGTAGATCACATGCGCATTCAGCATCAACAGCTTCATACTCAGGAGAAAGTTCTAATATACGAATTGCAACAGAAACGTAAAATGCTAAATGAATTGAAAGAAGAATTAGAGTACTGTCGAGAAACATGGGATGAAGCACGCCAGAAAAATTCACAATCTGAAATTGAATGGGAAAAACTTAGGACAGAATTTGCTTTGAGAAAGAGTAAACCAATCAATAGTTCTGGAGAGAGTGGATTTTTGGATGAAAAAGAGGATGTTGCAGAAGTTAACATCAGAAAAATACATCAACATTCACCTCAAATGACACCTGAAGAAGGTAGTCCTAAACCTGATAATCAGGATGCTCTTAGTAACTCCCTTCTTCCAGACCTTGTGTCTGCTACAAGTGACAATTCTGTGTCACCATCTGAAGCTTTACCTAATGTGGGTGTACTTGTTACCAACAATAATGCTACTGAAGATGTAATACCAAATTTACGAAATATGGTAGAACAAGCCTTGTCCTTTTGTAATTCTTCTGTCATGGATTCTTCATTTCTGGGGGAATGCCCTACTGCATCTCTCATTACATTATTGAAACAACAGTTATCCTGCTTTTCAAAAAATTTAGATATTATTTCTGCAGGTTTTGATTCAAATGACCACTTACGAGCTTTACAATCTATTTTTGCTCTTCCTGCAATTCAAATTCCTGATCATTTGAACCCTACATATTCTGAAACTTCTGCTCTTAGTGTTTCTACAAATATAGAGTGTGAGCAAGAAAACATCAATTCTGAAGATAATACAGTTATTAGCAAAGAGCAAAACAACAATACACAAGTGATAGCTTTGGAGAATTTCACTGGTACTAAAACAGGGTCATCTGAAAGAAACACAGTAAAGGATAAGAATATTAGTGGTAACACAAATGAACCACAAAAGATTTGTAACCCTCAAGAAGGTTCTTCAAGTTCTTCCAAAGATAGTATTCATCAGGAAAGCCGGGCAGCTCGGATACAGAGATTGGAACGACATAGTAAAGAGCTATTTGATAAAGTTATTAAAGGAGCAGCTGGGAGTGCAAGTGACAAGGAGAAGGAGGCAAGAAGTACAGAAGATTCAAATGGATCAAGCAAGAGCTTAGAAGATATGCTTGATGCAAGAGCGGTAAGACTAAAGAGATTGGAAGAGCAATCTCAGCAACTTTATAAGAAAGTGAAACGAACAACCCATCGCAGCGAAGCTCTTTCGAATCGTCTTGAAGAACTTCACGAACAGTATGGTTCAGAAGATACTCCAAATAATGATAATACATCTTCAGTTCGTATTCCAACTCCTCCTCCCTTTCCAAATCACCTAACACCGTCTGGGAATCAAACATCAAACGAAATAGCAGATACTCTTCCTTCAACTTCTAACGAAGTTCCTCCTCATCCTCCTATAGAAGAAATACTTGATGCAAGAGCAGCAAGATTAAAGAGATTGGAAGAGCAATCTCAGCAACTTTATAAGAAAGTGAAACGAACAACCCATCGCAGCGAAGCTCTTTCGAATCGTCTTGAAGAACTTCATGAACAGTATGGTTCAGAAGATACTTCAAATAATGATAATGCATCTTCAGTTTGTATTCCAACTCCTCCTCCCTTTCCAAATCACCTAACACCGTCTGGGAATCAAACATCAAACGAAATAGCAGATACTCTTCCTTCAACTTCTAACGAAGTTCCTCCTCATCCTCCTATAGAAGAAATACTTGATGCAAGAGCAGCAAGATTAAAGAGATTGGAAGAGCAATCTCAGCAACTTTATAAGAAAGTGAAACGAACAACCCATCGCAGCGAAGCTCTTTCGAATCGTCTTGAAGAACTTCACGAACAGTATGGTTCAGAAGATACTCCAAATAATGATAATACATCTTCAGTTCGTATTCCAACTCCTCCTCCCTTTCCAAATCACCTAACACCGTCTGGGAATCAAACATCAAACGAAATAGCAGATACTCTTCCTTCAACTTCTAACGAAGTTCCTCCTCATCCTCCTATAGAAGAAATACTTGATGCAAGAGCAGCAAGATTAAAGAGATTGGAAGAGCAATCTCAGCAACTTTATAAGAAAGTGAAACGAACAACCCATCGCAGCGAAGCTCTTTCGAATCGTCTTGAAGAACTTCACGAACAGTATGGTTCAGAAGATACTCCAAATAATGATAATACATCTTCAGTTCGTATTCCAACTCCTCCTCCCTTTCCAAATCACCTAACACCGTCTGGGAATCAAACATCAAACGAAATAGCAGATACTCTTCCTTCAACTTCTAACGAAGTTCCTCCTCATCCTCCTATAGAAGAAATACTTGATGCAAGAGCAGCAAGATTAAAGGGATTGGAAGAGCAATCTCAGCAACTTTATAAGAAAGTGAAACGAACAACCCATCGCAGCGAAGCTCTTTCGAATCGTCTTGAAGAACTTCACGAACAATATGGTTCAGATGATGTTGGAACGTCTTCAAACAGTATACCACTTTCTCCTCCCTCTGTAGACCACTTAACCACATCAGTAGTTGAAGCATCTAGTGATGGAGCCTGTGGAGAGACATCAACATCTAATAGAGTACCGACTCCACCGCCGCTGGAAGATACGCTTGATGCTCGTTCAGCGAGGCTGAAAAGACTAGAGGAACAATCTCTGCAACTCTTCAAAAAGGTGAAAGGAACCACACTGCGGAGTGAAGCTTTGTCTAATCGCTTAGAAGAACTTCATGAGCAATATGGTTCTGATGTTGCAGCATGTATGAGTAATAATAATTCCCAAGAACCTACATCTCTGCCAATACCAAACCAACCCATCCCTTCTGAGACTTGCATTTCTAGCAATAGTGCTCGCATTCCACCTCCTCCAGAACTAAGACACAGCAATACTTCAGATTCCGTCTCCTGTAATCTGTCATCTCAGAGTGTCATTTCAGATTGTTCTGTCAATGGTATTTCCTCTACTCTAGTATCTTCTCTGAATTGTGAACCATCCCATGCAATTAACATAAATCTACCTCTTGAGAACAATGTGGTTCTTGAAGAATGTGGTAATTCCTGTAACCCCAGCACATCTTCACATTACACTCCACCCCCTCCTCCTCTCCCTATAAACCTTCCTTGTGAAACAAATGATGCAACAATGAGACATGATACTCTAGAAAGAATACAGAATGCAGCAGACGATCCTACATAACTGTCAGACATCTTTTGTTGGGATACACATAATGCCTTTCTTGAACCACCTGTCAGTACTACCTTGAAGAGTCCTGACAGAAGGATTACAGTATTGTTGTTGTTATAACAGTGAAATTTGACCTCCTGTATGTTTCTAAGTCAATTACATCAACCCTATGAACAGAAATGGTATTTATGAATTATGTTTGTTGAAACGAATATATGAATATCCTGTTGAATAATTTGTACATACATATTTGAATATATTACAAGGAGTTTAATTTTTATTCTTAATAGACGAAATATAAGAATGTATTTTTATTGTCATATTTTATTAAATATATAAGAATTACTATCACATTTAAACTCTTTTTTTTTAAATTTTACTTATGTTTTTTCCCCTCTCCTATTTATTTATTTCTGGAATAAAACATTTCATTTTTAATCGTTGATATACACATGGAATGAGAGTTGAAAATTGATATGTAATTGACAGTTGTGTACACTATTTCTATAGACCCATCCTGGTCTGGGTTTTTCTCTAGTTTCCCTTCGGGTAGAACTGGATTTATACATAATTATGAATAACGTTAATCCTTTTGTTGTTACTACTGCAAATATTTATTGCATAATATCTTTGATTTATTTTGGAAATAACAAACTGCACATATTTGTTAAATAATTTCTTTTATAAAAATTAAATCCACTATTGCCCTTAGGCCTTGATCGGAATTGATGAGATGTTCCCTTGCTTGAATCCAGAGAGTAACTTAATATATCATCCCCAATGTGGTCATACACAGTTTGAAAGTGCTTTTTAGACAATGAAGTTTATTGTTATTTAAAATTTTATTAATTATGTTAATGTTATTAACTCATTTATTTACTTTCCATAAAATAACAGTTTTATATAAAAAGATTAATGTATCAACGTTCTGAAGACTTGATACCCCAAAATTTTGAAGTCTTGAAGGAGAATTTTGAATAAACTTGAAATGTCAACAGATACTTTAAGTTTTGACTATCAACTAGCTGTATTTCAAGAAGCCTATTTTCCACATTAAACTCTTGGGTTGAAATCGGTATGTTATAATAAATTTGTAAATTACTTCTTATTTAACTTTATTTCATTCAAGTTAATTTTCCCTCTTTTAAATCCTGTAATAATAATCCTTCAAAAAATAATATTTATATAGACACCAAATTACAGATGATTATGAACTTAACTCAAACTTCTAGATGTTCTTCAATACTGTAGAAATCCCATTATCGGAATGTAGTATAATTTATACTACAAACATTTGTAGAAAAAGAAAACTCATATGTTTCGTTAAGGTTCTACAGAGATGAGACAAGAGTTAAAAATTACTTTTTATTATAAAATTGGGTAACAAATAAAATATATTTACAATATTTACATTGGAGTCTAAAAAGATTCATAAATCTCATTAAAAAATACTGAAACTGTTTGCTCATTTGTCTGAGGAATGATTTTTAGTGGATTGTATCATCTGATTGACCAGATTCCCTTTCTGGTCATGAATCACAGTGAATGTTACACATTTTTTAAAAATACTTGACATTTCTTCTACTCTTCTCTTAATTACAAACGAATGGATATAAATAACAGATGTTTCTTTATCATACTCATTTGAGCTTGACTTTAATTTGCAATACTTTCAGACTTTTTAGTGTCCAAAAGCAAAGTGATAAAATGAAAAACAATTGCAGAAGAGACAACTTCACATCTCCCGCTATTTCTAGTTCTCTCTTCTGAATATAGATTATAAATAACAAACATCGTGCCAGTTCAAAAACACACGCATTTGGATGGTTATCAAACAGCATACCTATGGTTGTCAAGGACAAAATGATATATGCCACAAAACCAAGAACGACCAACGGGTGCATCTCCTGCAGAAAGAAGAAATTAACACATTGTTTTAAAAGCAGAAGCACTTTGTAGAGGATTAAAGAAAACCACAACTTAAAGAATAACAAACTAAACAAATTTCTTACACTGTGCTTTTATTTATCACGAGTCATTTTAAATTATTAATGAAAAAGAATACTTACCATGTATTGTACTGTTAATTCTTGAAAACCAATTACCACAGCCACAAAATGAAGGAATAGGTACACGTTGCACCACAAAGGCAATTTAACATCATACTTCTCTCTGCTTCTTATCTGTCAACAAAAGATATTTAATTAATACCTTGTAATTTTTTAAAATTATTTTAAGCTCAATTGAGATGTACTATACAAGCTGTTTCAAGCCAAAATTACATGACCTCTTCATAAAAAAGAGGTATTTCTTCCATCTTTGAGAAACTAAGTGAACAATTTCTTGCAATTTTAAATAGAAAAATTAAAGTCTGTCAATCAATTTGAATACTATATTTAATTTTATATAACATTAACTCTTACATCAAAATATGAAGAAGTAAAGTGAACATTTTTTACTTACATCTAACTTATCCTCATCAGCCCCTAATCTTGGTCTTCCAGGTAACCAACTGGGCCCTTTCCAAATTGCTGCGAGTTTGTTTTGCCAGCCTTCCATACCCTGCCACTTCTCTATCACATGGTTGTTATAAAATACCTGCAATGTGGACAGGAAATGAGCTTATTCATATTTTTCAAACTATTCATTTGACTATTTTTAAACTGGTCTATGAGTTGGATGTTACCTGCAGATACAGTGGATTAAAGGAAGGTTGATTGAAAACTAATCCATAAATAATTTCTTCTTTTTCCTTCTCATCAGCAAAAGTTCCAAATATTCTGTCCCAAATAATGAGAAAACCACCATAATTTTTGTCTAAGCAATACAAGTTACAACCTGAAGGATCAAAAAATATTTTTGAATGAAAGTTATCAAAACTGAGGTACAATTTCATAGCTAATATTTATGGAATTTTGTGTTAAATTGTTGTCATCAAAGTGTTAACAAAGACTTTTGTTCTTACCATGATGAACTCGATGATGTTTTGGTGTGTTGAAAACCCATTCAAGAGGTCCCAATGTTTTTATAGTATTTGTATGAATCCAAAACTGATACAATAAATTAAACTGCTGATGGGTTAAAAATTGTGATGGTGGAATGAACAATGCCAAGGGAAGATAAAAGGCCTGAAACAACATGAGCAAGCTGTTCAGAAAACAGAAGAAAAATGTTTTTTTTTTTTTTGCTTTTTAGGCAACTCAAGAGACATGCAATGAGTGTTTGGTGAAAATCAATTTCTCGTTGTAAAGTTTACATCTCTTAGTATAAATATAATGTCCATAAATATAATGGTATACCTCACACACATGTTCAGAAACATCAATATGAAGATGAATCAATCTAAATAAACACTTTGTTAAGAAAAAGTTGTATGCAAATAGGACAAATATAAAGTTAAAACGTGGATAAGAAACTTTTTGGAAGGTAGTCATATAACAATATTTTCCCTGGGTTGAGTGAAGCATAATAAGCAGCTGCAGCAGTGGTGAATTGCTAGCATCTTTCCCACATTTCTGAGCAAGCAAGCGAAGGGTCAATTGTTCAGCAGAACTACATGAGGTTTCCCTCACCTACTCCAGACCAATACCTTCAGTTGCCTGGCTACCCAACATCTTTCCTCCCCAATTCTTCACCCAGATCATGGTTAGATGGACAGGCAGTCCTCATGGCCTGAACCTCACCATAAGATTTAAAATAATAATTATTTGTAGTACAATAAAATCAAACTTACAAAACTACACCATCCCTGAAGCACAGATTGGCGCAGACCAATATTCAGGTTATATTCCTCAGAACTGTGATGCACTTGGTGCTGTGCCCATAGAATATGAACTTCTACAAATTAAAAATTATTATTATACAACAGAAATTGATCAACCTCCATTGCTAACACATTATCATTATTTAAAAAATTATTTCCCAAAATTGGCTCAGTTTATTTTCATAAATATGTTTTTAAAATATAGTATGATAAGGAAATAGATTTCAATCCCTAACGCTATTTAAGTCAATTTAATTTCTGTTAGTATCTTTCTGGGTTATCCTAGAGTCAGAACAAATATTTTGATGTATTTTGTTTACAAAATACTTACCATGGCAGGCTCTGTGTACCCAATAGTAACAAAAATCCACACCAATAATTGACAGGTACCATGTGACTGGAGAATCCCAGGGAAGATCTCCAATACGAAAATTTTCATAAATGTAAATGTAGATAACATTTTCTGCTCCACGAAAGACTAGCCTAAAACAAAGAAACAAAAGTTAAGATTTCTTTTCCATTTCTAGTCCTATTGTAGTACCATTGAAACAATTTGTTTGACTACATATCAATGATACTAGATAGTTTCAAGAAGGTCTAGTGGAGGGGGTTGAAGGAAATCAACATCTTATGCTGTAGAACTTGTTAATAATTGTCAGCAACAGATTAGGGAACAGGTAGGAAGACAAAGCCACAATTGCAAACAGTGCTGACAAGATGGGCAGAAAACCCCAGGGCACTTAGGGAGGCTTCAAACATTTAAAAAACAAATCAATAAATTTTCACCAAAATAATATACTTATTTACCAAGGCATTCAACTCAGAGATATATTATTGTTGGTAGTGTATTGTCAATGAATAATTGTTGATAAATGATTGAAGTTAGTTTTAAATTACTGTTACCAAAGAAAGTTTAGATTTTTTTTTTGTTATAAAAAAATGATAATATTGATAAATATTCTCTTGTTCACTTATTCATGTTGTATCTTGTCTGTTTTATGAGAAATTAAGATAGACTAACAAAATGGGTATATAAAAACTAGGTATTGAAATACTGTTTGACATGTAGGCAGTAGGTAGATTGGGGGAAGGGGGTCCCAAATTCAAAATCTGCCCGTCTCCCTAAATCATCTCAGCATCCCAGATAGTAAATTACTTATATTTGGTCTCCAACTTTCAGCAAAAAATCTTTTCTGAAAATATTCAAACTTCCTCCTTTCTCAAGATTAAATTTATTCTTAATATTAAACATTTTATGAAACAAGTTGATTAACTTGGCTTTATTATCCTCCAAGTGTTTATATGCAGACTTTTACTTCTTTTTAATTCTAAATTTATCAATAATGAAGTGGACCCCAGAGGAGGTTTGTACTATGAGATTACGGGGACATGGTGCGGAAGGAGGAAGTGCTTGCGCGCCTACTATGATCAAATCGCAAATCGAACCTTTTAGCGACCAGCCGAAAGTAGCCGAACGAATTCGAAAATTTTGCATGCAGGCTCAAGTTTGAGAGGTTGAATCTTGGGAACAGTTGAACGTATTTAAATGAAATGGGCGCCAAATGAAAGAAAATGCGTTGACTTATGGCAGTGGAAATCATTTTTAGCACTCTTTCTGTATAAAACTTTCTCCATACATTAATCAACGCAAAAATTACAATTTTATAACACATCCCTCCCTCCTGTAACGATACCTGTTACCAATTTGGTGTTTAAAGTTATTTTTCGTTATTTTGAGCGTGTGAGTCATATAATGATATTTTTTTATCTTTAGATCCAACCATAGAAATATACTACCTACTGGAACGCTGAGTAACACGGGGATCAGCGGGCGAACTCGAGCCGGCTACCAAGCCCCCCGCCCCATTACACTCTAGTCGGCGGTATTGCACGAAGTTGCTATCACGTTGCGTCGCTCGCCGCACCAACAGACACGTGTGCATTTCACAGAAATTAATATTGTGCACAATGATGTTATCTCCTTTAATTCACTTTATCAAGACAGCAATTATAATCGTTTATTAAAATGGTCAACACGCGTGTAGCCTACAAATGCAATAACTCTTTCGTGAAGAATAGTAAAGTAAATTAGTGGCTTATGTAGTGGTTATCATTTCATAAGTAGTCTGCAAAAGAATTTGTCTTCCTTGCTGAACCTTCACTATCTTTTAAATATATACATTTGCCAGCACAGTATTACAAATTTTAGTATATGTTAAGTAACTATTTAAGTTCCTAAACTATGATTTCATTGGTTTTTTTTGTTGTTTTTTTGGTGGGGCTTTAGGGCTCGTCAACATCGAAGGTCATTAGAGCCCATGCAAGTAGGGAAAAATGCAGTTTCGCACCATAGAGAAGAGCCGTAGTGACTCTTCCCCGTGTGTGGGACTCGCCGAATACCTCGACCATACCCACTAAAAAACCCTCCTGATTTCAACAAATATCCATATACAAAGATGAAAGAAAAGAAAACAAAACAGTTGCCCAATACATTATATCACAAAAAAGGAAAACAATTTTTAAATATTATATTTTCGAATTACAGAAACAAACGATGAAAACAAAGAAGACAGTAAAGATGAAAAGGGAATGCAAATTTTAAACCCTCCCGAGAACTTGTGG
>NNCF01128246.1:233665-274474 GCA_002313205.1 Laupala kohalensis
TTTTCTTTCCGCATTTGCACTGACATGTGCACGATGTTGTCGTAGACACGTCAGTGAAATCGGTTTGAATAGATATTGTCTTTTTCATTACAGGTGTCTCGGCTGCGGTGGAGTAACTGGTAGAAAATACAGGGTATAAAGCCCTGTATTTCTTCCGCGCCTCACCGTACGGGATCTTCTCCGTGGTTTTAATTTCCTGCACTTTCCTTTCTTCAAGAAAGGCGACACACTCCCTGCTCCATACCGGGTGACTGCCTGTGCAATTAATGCACTTTGCAGGCCCTGGGCATGAGACGCCGGGTTCGTGTGCCTCCTTTCCGCACTTTCCACAGGTATCACGTCCCTTACACGATGTTGTCGTGTGTCCAAACCTCTGACACTTATAACAGCGCAGAGGATTTGGTATAAAGGGACGGACCGGCAGGTTCAGCCATCCAGCCTTCAGTTCCTTTGGTAATTTAGGACAGTCAAATGTCACGATGAAGGAACTGGTCTTCTCCAGAACACCATTTACCTTCCTCATGACTTGACTGACCTCAACTACGTGGTCAGCCTCCTATTCTACAACCAGTTCTTCTGTTGTCATATCTATGATGTCCCTGCAAGTTACGACCCCCTTGCTGCGATTAAGCGCAGCATGGAGCTCGCACTTCACAGGGAACTCTCCCAACAAAGTACACTTTAAAAGTGCCAACGCTTGCTTGTTGGTGTTGGTTTCCAACAGCATTGACCCATTTCTCAATCTTTTTATAGATTTTAGAGTTCCAACTAAACCCTGCAATCCTTTAAATATATAGAACGGGGATACTTTTTCAAGTGTCCCGTCTATACGTGTCATGATAATAAAAACATTTTCGTGCGAAAAGTTCTGTAGCTTATTCTTATTTTTATCTGAAGCAGGAGGGTTCTTAGCCCTCGGCTGCTTCGCAGACCCTGAGGCGGAGTACTTACCTTGCGACTCGCCCACTTCGCAAGGCAGGGAAAGAGTTAGGGGAAAAAGAGAATCTGTCATTTTGACCCACGAGTTCGGAGGAAATAAATGTCTGGTGACGTGGAGCCCCCGCATCACGCCACTAAGCCTTGCTCAACTGAGGTGCGGCAGTTGCCTCAGAGGTTGAAACGCTAGAGAGTGTTTGACCTCAACACCCATTCACCTCATCGGCGCGTAACACACCTTGAGGTTGANCGTCGGGATCGAAAAGAACAAGAGGTGACCAAGGGAGGTCAGGAAAGAGAAAGGAAGGGGCGTGGCACAAGCAAGTGGAAGCAATGCCAAACCCAGCTCGGGGCCCCGTGTTTGCCAAACACGTACTTACTAGATGTAAGCCCCCTGGGGGAGGGGAAGAAGAATAGAGGAAAGAGAAGAAGAGGAAAATGAAAGATACCCTAGCTCTAATAGCGTCGGGATCGAAAAGAACAAGAGGTGACCAAGGGAGGTCAGGAAAGAGAAAGGAAGGGGCGTGGCACAAGCAAGTGGAAGCAATGCCAAACCCAGCTCGGGGCCCCGTGTTTGCCAAACACGTACTTACTAGATGTAAGCCCCCTGGGGGAGGGGAAGAAGAATAGAGGAAAGAGAAGAAGAGGAAAATGAAAGATACCCTAGCTCTAATAGCGTCGGGATCGAAAAGAACAAGAGGTGACCAAGGGAGGTCAGGAAAGAGAAAGGAAGGGGCGTGGCACATGCAAGTGGAAGCAATGCCAAACCCAGCTCGGGGCCCCGTGTTTGCCAAACTCGCACTTACCAGATGTAAGCCCTCTGGGGGGAGGGAAAGAAGAAGAAATAGAGGAAAGAGAAGAGGAAAATGAAAGATACCCTAGCTCTAATAGCGTCGGGATCGAAAAGAACAAGTGGTGACCAAGTGAGGTCAGGAAAGAGAAAGGAAGGAGCATGACACAAGTAAGTGGAAGCAATGCCAAACTCAGCTCGGGGCCCCGTGTTCGCCAAACACGTACTTACTAGATGTAAGCCTTCTGGGGGCGATTTCATTGTTGTACTGAGCAGATTGTTGATGTTTTACTAAACGAATGTATTCGAAAAGTGTGTCCTTTACATAAAAATTAGGTTTCTTTATTCTCAAATCAGTAAATATAGTAATTAATATGCAGGTTTATTTTAAAAATGTTAAAAACGCTGTGTCCATAATATTTGATTTTTCACTTCATCTTCAGACATCACAACCTAAACGGTGGAGAAAAATTGAAAGATTTCCGGTAAGATTACTTAGAGCGAATCCATACAAAAATTTCTCTAAAAATTCTCCCTAAAAATATATTTCGTACAGTAAAAGTGACACATCAAATTGATAATTGTAGCCCGTAATTTTCGTTCATTTCTAAATCTTCCGTCTTTTTACTTTGTGAGCTGAAGAACTAGCGCAATAAATGTTGTGAAAAGTCTAATAGGGTCGTATAATATAGTTAATAATATCCAATTGACATTTACATTTTAAATGAATTTATCATTTTTAACTATGGATTTATTATATTTAACGTAACATATTACAATTAATGAACATCTTGCATGTGTGTGTGGAAACTGTTTTAATATTTGGCTAACAATAGATAGTTAGGAACAATTAATTATATTTTTAATTTTGTTATTTTCTTAAATTATTTTCGTCTTTCATTAAAAAAATTATCGTTCAGTTTAAAAAATCTTAACTTGGTATGCGCCAGAAGCTTAACAAACTTGTTTTACTTCAAAATATGTAGGTTAAGATTCCTGTACTCAGGGTTGGTTTTATCATAGTTTTTATAAGTTCTATTGTCAAATGCTTATTGCAAAAACATGTAAATATATTAATGTATTCTATTTATAATACTTTTTAAGATTTATAGGATTAACCTAGATTAAACCATGTACTCATAAAAAATGAACATCTTTTATAATATTACGCACATGATTTTAACACTCAAATACATGGATTTTGATAAATTGTTGTAACTTTAATAGTCCCTTATCCCACTAAAAATTCCACTGAAGTAAAACATAAAACTATTATGTATAATTGAAAAACTCCAATGAAACCGGTGCCGTCTGCACTGCATAGGGTTATATGGAGGTTCCGCCGGCTGAGCACCCGACTGAGGTGAGGGAACTGTGCCAGGCAGCCGGTTCGAAGAGCCAACACAGAGTCAGCTTTCCAGTAGATAGTATATTTCTATGGATCCAACAGGTCAACAATCTTGCCTTGTCAAAGTATCACTGTAGTGAATCAGCAATTTGAAATCCCCTGTTGATAACTCGTAAGGACATAACATACATACGAACCTTCCACATTGTTGGAACAATCCATGAGAAAGTGACGTGATGCTGTCATTTAGGCGATGAATCGGTTTGTTCTCCACCCAAAGCAGAATGTTCTCAACGATCAAGAATGCAACAAAATACGGCCATGCCTACGAAGAAAAAATAAATTCATAAATCCTGCTGCGAACTTGCAATACAGCACACATGTTTACAATCAGCCATTTTCATCTCCAAGTCTCATTGGTTATCAATATACGAAATGTTAATTTAACAGTTATGATATTTAATGCACACACGATCTTGACACTGATACGCTCCTGTAGCTGAGTTTCTTAAATGGAATTTTTGTGGCTTGTTTTTCACAAGTTTCTTTCATGTAGTCCTAAGTAGTTTTAATTGTTTTCTCTGCTGTAAATTATTCATTTAGATACATTTTTAAATGATAAATTTGAATGACAAAACTCTCTAATTTATCGATTTCAGCTATATGCTGAACTATTATTTGACATAGAATTCTATAATGTGGTTTTGGGTAATAGTTTTCAAAGAAGAAACAGATCTTTAATTTAAAGTGATTCGTGTTATTATCTAATCACACACAAAGTAATGCGATGGCTCCTCTGCTGCACGCAGCGGGGTCTCCAGGGATAAAATGCAGATCCCAACCGCAAATATATTTTTACAAAGAAAAGTAAACCCGAATGAAAATTATGGATCTACTAATAAGCTGTAACCGTTAGTTGGTGTATAATTATGTATTATAACTTATTAATACGTTTTAGAAGTGTGTTATTCAAGGGATGACTGAGGGACAAGGTCCTCGACCCCCTCCCCGCATATAATTTCTGCGTTTTTCACCAATCGATGACTTCGATGTCACCCGTAAGGCATTTGTTTCATACTTTGACGAAACCAATGAGGTACAGAATTAGTTTAAGTTTGTTACAATAATCATCATAATCAATAATGAACGTTTATGCGAAGGAATTACAACTCGATTGTATAATCAATATTTTAAGTCTTCACGTTCATCAGGGAATTAAGATCTAATAGATTTCCTTCACATTTGTTATATATGTTAACAAAGTTTACGAATAAAAACGTACTTTACTACATTGTTGATTATGCGCAAGTGAATAATGCGTGGTTAATGCGGTTGAGGTTAATTGGGTCAATGCCCGCCGAGGTTGAATCGAGCGCACAGGAAATACTATCTGCTTGCTGAGGATAGTAACTGGTCACACTACTCGATTCGGTTCCGTTACTTCAATGTTTATTTATCTTAAATTTTCAAATTCCTCTTATACTAAGGATATTCGAATTGAATAACTGACAACTTTGCTTTAGGTTTCCGGATTCTGACGACTCGTTTCCGGGATTCCGCAGAGAAAAGAGAAAGGCTGAAACAGATGTAGTGGTTGAGCTCTTTAATTCTAAGGATTTAACTTTTGGCGCATTTAAAACTATTTCATCTCAGTTTAATTGTTTTTTTCGGGTATGTCGAAGTCGTGAATCAAACTTAACCATAAGAAATCATTTGATCCAAAATATGTATGCTTTTAATATATTTATTTACCTGTTAAGGAAACGCGGTTACTGAAATGTTAAAACTTAAAAAAAGAGTTCATTCCAAAATAGTTAATTATTTTGAATATAGATATGCATATATATTTAGATTTGAAGTTACATTGTTTTACTTTCAATCTGGAATATCGTGTTAACATACAGAAATGAATAGATGACAAACCGATAGGAAGAACTATAATAAACTCCCGATTTTCGGAGGATCGGATTATAGGCTATGACATCTGACATAAATACACAACAAAAAAAGCTTTTCAATTTATTGCATTATGGAGCTTTTCGAACAAAACATTACGACCTGAATTAATAAAAAATTAATAGCGGGACAATAATATTTATTTACTTTCCACATTTTCAATGAAATCAGTAAAACTGTCGAATTCGCTATTTTTTGGGCGGGCAATTACTTAGCATATTATCGGTGATTTCGGATGTCGGTGACCGCAGAGACGATTGTTCACACTGTAAATGGCGAGACTTCTGTAATGTGCACTCTTTAGCAGCCCAAGCGAGGCTACAGAAGTAAGGGGCAACTGACCGGCAGAATTAGGATCTTGAACTCAAGTGGCCTGCCTTCTCTCTAGTGTTCCGGCCACACCCGACTCCTATCACGTCAGAATTTCTCATGAGAAGATCCGGAAAAAGGACCCTCTGACTTCCTTCCACTCTGAGAGGTCTTGTCCACACTTCAATTTCCTCTCATGTGTATGAATTTTGGATGCAGTGTTCAATTAAAGAGGGAGAGAAAACTTTTGAGGTTTGTTCTTTGATATTTCGATATAGCACTTTATAAAATTGTCAATAAAATGTCATTATATTCAGGGATTTCATAAAATTTGCAATTTTATATTTTGATTCACTATAAAATGCTACATAAATTGACTCATCATTAACTTGTCTAACATATTTTAATTTATTTTTCTTGTAATAAAGATTTCTAGAGTGCTTTATTATAATGATGTTCATTTTTTAAGAAATTGGGGCTTTAGGGCTCGCCAACGTCTAGGTCATTAAAGTCCTATAATGATGTACATATATAATGTATATATGATGATGTACATACATTTCAGGAAATACTGTTGGCAATTAGTTGAAATTAATGCTTAATTTTAGCAAATATTATTCACAATCACGAGAGGTGGAATTATTTTTCCCTGGTTGGGAAGAAACATAAGATGTAAAGGTGGGAATAAAAGATCTGTCTTCCCCCCCCTCGTATAATTCGAACCCTGGAATACTTCAAGAAACAGCAGAATATATATTACAGTGGATACCATATATTTTGTCTTTCTACAATATGAAAGTGCCAATAGATTACTTTGATTATAAATATGGTGTAAATTCAGCAATAAAGACACGTAAATATTTTTGCACATAAAAATACATTAATTTCTTATTTAAACATGAATTATGCACTCATTTTCCTTATGCAGAGAGGAAGTATTATTACCTAAAAGTATCAATTTACCTTTATTGTCAACATAACAATATTTATATTACGTTATGGTCGTCGATCAATTATATGGAATATTTATTAATTCAACAGCGATTGTCGTGTTCATTGGCTTTATCAATGCATTTTATGAAATAGTTCGTTCCATTATCTACCTCGAATAAAAATGTTCCTGATCATTACCAAATCTATCTAAACGACATTTCGTCAAAGCTAGAATCTTGAGTTGATATATTTTAACTATTAACTTGGATATAAGTCCTTTCGATTGCGTGTGTGGAGACAGTGAAGACCTACTGAAGATTTCCTTATGTAACTGAATCCATTCCCTGACATTTATAAGTATTGATCAGACTGCGGTCAGCAGCGGGATGTTGTCAGAATGGTTATGTTGGTATCACAGTTATTTAAACAAGAGGCGCCCGGAGACATTGCACGCTAAAATTACGAGGTACGTTCCTACTTCTCTTGGTGGGTTTGTAATTTAAACATCGCACGTCACGTCGTCAGAGTAAATACAATCACACGTCGATACATATAATTTTGAGTAATAAAGTCTGCATTTGATTAGTTGTAATTAGATAAACAATTTAATAGATGAGTCGATAGAATTAAACACGATGCAGAATAAACAATTTAAAAAGAAGGAAGACCAACCGACAGATGTGATATTACAACAACTTTACAAGTTTAAAAAAATAACATGGTTGCTTTTGTATGAAGACATAATTCAACGAGCACTCGTGTCAAAATGATACCAGGCGTTGAAAATCGTTATACAAATGAGAGTTTCAATAAATTCGATGTACAAACAATTTTATCAAACTGATTACTGTTATTAAGACATATTTAAATAATCGAAGTTTTCAACACGTATAAAAGAAAAGGAGCGGTCGCTCACCTGTCTAAAAATGAAAGGCACGTCTTCCACATTCTTGTAAGAATTCTCCTCTCGATCGACGATGTAAAACATCTTGGCCACTCCTTTGAGGATCCTCTGAGGAGCGGGTGCCCTCCAACCCTCCCAGTCCATCGTCTCGTTCACGCACAACATCTCGCGCGTGCCCTTCCACCAGACGAATCGCGATTTGTTCGGGGACCGCGTCGCACGTGCGCTTCGACGCGCCAATCGCTGTCTCTCTCCCGACACTCAGAGCCTTCGACGTCGCCGTTTCGAACACTAGCGAGCGATTGCAGCGTCCCCTTGCGGCGACGGGTGCCAAAGCGTCGCTCGGCGCAGCGCGCGCCGCTATATATAGGACGCAGCGCCGTCTCGGCGCGGTTTCGCGCGACTACCCCGCCTCACCGCACCACCAAGCTGAGACATCGTGCCGCCACCACCACGTTCTTGTTCTTTCTTATTTTTTCTTTCTCGCTTTGGAAAACCGGCTCGTGGCGCTGTTACCGGTGTCGATCTCGGGATGGAATAGGGACTGTCTCCAGGACGCTCGTGGGTTCGACGACATTCGTCGAGGTGCGACTCAATCACTCGATGCATCTCTTCGTGACGTTCGTTATTGCGAGAGTACTTCAGATAATAATTGTAAAAGCCAGTGACTATTTGTATCGTTAGAATGTTATGTAACTCCTACAACGAACCGTTAGAATTGTGTATATTCTGAAACGTAAATATTTAAATATTGATTGGTGAGATGTGATTGGTAGCACGAGCCATTAAGAAGTTACTGTTTATACTTCTTTTTTTCTTTTTCAACAAGAGCGCTAGCATCAGTGGGTGAAAAAATCGGATAGAATGTCTTACGAGTTGAGACAACTGAGGAAACCTAAGAGTGCATAATAAATGACACTGGTTAAAGAATACCGCAAGAAATAAATAACTAGTTTTTCTTATGGCAAATCTTTTATTTATGCGCTTCGATAACGTAGAATTTTTTGAGACAGATAATTCCAACCATTACGAAAGATGAGTGAAAATAAATGCTTCACTTACAACGAATTATGAAAATGGCAAAACAATGATATCAAATCAATTTTTCAGAATTTCATCTTTGACATTAAAAATATGCCATGGTAAACAATAGAGGGACTCTCAATAAAAAGCGAATAAATTTTCAAATTTACTGCTTGAAAAGCGTCAGTGATGTAATGAGGATTTACTTTTTATGGAAGGGGACGGAGGAGAAAACGTATAAGTGAAGGTGACATTGTCCCTAAATAAATAAAAAATCATTAATATGATACAGCTAATTGTTATCTACTGCTATGTATGTTAGTTATACATTACAACCATACAGAAATATTTGAATTTGATGTCAAATAGAACATTTTATTGATTTAATAAAATAATTAAAAACTCCGTATCGTGTGGGAGGGAAATTTATCTCTTTAACTCCTCTTAATAATGTCTCTCTCTGCCTCGACGCATTTTCACCACGGAATTGCGTAAACGCTGTAACTTACACGATTCATCTACAACAGAAGCGCTTCAACAAAACAAATAAACGAAAGAAATACAACATTTTACCCTTTCCGCAAATACACAGTAGCAGTTGGCCGAGTTCCAAGCTCCTCCGGGAAGTATCGCAGGAAACCGCTGAATAGTGATGAAATTGATCACAAGATAAGTACTGCCAGGATCGGAAGGAAAAGCTGAAGACGGAGGTGTCAATATGCTAGGAGGAATGCAACTGGTAACACAATACCCCTTGCGAACATGTGTCAATAAAATAAGAAAGTAAACAGTACACTCAAAGTTTTATTTAAGTGAATTATTAAATAGTGAAAATAAATATAATGAAACAACGTAGTAACGATGCGAGGAAGGGTGGGTGTGTTTCACTTGAGTGAAACTGACTCCCCCATTTAAGAAACATAATAATAATAATAAATATGTATAATAATAAACATTTTCAATTAAAAAACCACAAGTATTTAAAATCCGATTTGAATAGTCAGTCAGGATAATTTAATTTTACCCAAAAGACATGTAGACTATTTAGTGCATGATAAATTAAAAGTCGTTTCTATGTTGCTCATTTTTTTATTATTGGTATTAGAAAGCTTTTTCGGCTGCATAGCAACCATCATCAGTAACATACACTGAGTGTTAAGGAATATTTTTGGCGAATTCGAAACATTCGCCAAAAATATTCCTTAACACCCAGTGTATGTTACTGATGATGGTTGCTATGCAGCCGAAAAAGCTTTCTAATACCAATAATAAAAAAAATGAGCAACATAGAAACGACTTTTAATTTATCATGCTTTGATAATGTTGCTAAAGCACCACAATTACCAAGACTATTTAGTATTAATTTTTTCTTTCGATCTTTCGCTCGGATTGACTCATGATCTATCCTTTTTGGATGACTCCGCTTCAGTGGATCCTATAATACGGTGACGAAAGAACGGTAATGGAGTATGTTTGAAGATTAGGGAAAGAAACTATTGTAATTGTTTCGAGATATGTACGAGACATGTTGTGGTCCAGCTTCATGATAAGAGGTAATCTGACCACAATGGTATTAGAATCATAGTACCAACAGTAAACTCATACACGCACTGATCGTTAGGCAGAACCTGAATCATTAGTCATAGAAAAACTCTTTTAATTTATTCTATACAATATAAACCTGATTTGGGCTCATTTTCCTTGTCATTTGGGTGGAACCGTACAAAAATCAAATACTTATGATTTAAAAATAACATCTTGACTAATACACTCCTCTGATGACGAGGGTGGTGGAAAGGGTTCCTCCTAATCCTCCGCGCTCATGTGAGTCGTTACATTCATCAGTCGTAGCCCTTATTTGTTAAGACTCAGAAATAATATTTAACAAACACGTTGTACACCGTAAAATCTGTAACATTTTTAGGTTAGGTTGTACTCAGCAATTTGTTTAGTATACCACATAGAGGAGAGTGGGGTAAATATGGACAACGGGAGACAAAATGGGATAGTGAACTTGGAAATAGTATCACTGATACTAATATCTTAAATCTTGTTGCTAATATTTTTTAATCATGTTGCTTTTTTTTGACAAAGTTTATAATATATTTTGGGGGTAATTGCAGACAGTACACTTTTCATTTGAATCAATTATGGTTAATTACGGACATATTTAGATACCACAACCATTTTCAAAGAAGCTTTATTATTAATTTTATGTTTTGGATATATTTTTGATGGGTGAGCCACAAAATGCAGTCACAGAAACTGCTTAGCTTTAACTAGCTGATACACGTCTGTCCGCTATTACCCGTTCAAATTCCTAAGTATTAGATAAATCTGGCAGTTTTGTTTTTAAAAGTATTTGACACTATAATGTTACGTAGAAATTATTGTTCTTTTACGTAATAGCCACGTAATCAATGCAATAATATAATAAATCATAGTTTGACTTTTTGCAATAGTATAAGCATAATTTCCAATTTTCTTTAAGTGTCCGTAAGTACCCCACTCTCCCCTACCTGTGAGAAAAGGAAATGGTTTCGCCTTTTCATGTCCTGAAGGAGAGGAATTTGACATTCAGCTTCATAATGACAAGATGATCGGTTCTTGTAATAGGTTCAATACTTCGTGCGTTTCCTCACTCTCAAACATTTATGAAAGTTCTAAGAGTATGTCAAACTGATGCATAAACGAATCAAATAGACAATAATGCGTACCAGAAAGAATAATTTATTAATAATAATAATAAATAAAACAGCTTGCATAGTATGAAATTGACAGATAAAAATTTATCAAATGCCTATTCATTTTTGGATAAATATAAATAAAAATAATAAATTTATTGTCAAAAAACAGTACAAAGCACAACCATTGGCAAAATCATTAACATACAAAATTATCAAAACAAACCCAGCTTCTAAATACATCATGGTTCATCTCAGAGGCGGATTTAGGCATAGGCGATACAGGCAATTGTTTAGGGGCGCAAGGTTGGGGGGCGTCGAAAGAAAGTAATGGAAAAATTATAATGTCTGGAAAACAAAATCCGTAAATACGAAATGTTAATTAAATGTATTCATCTATTTACTCTAAATCGCTGCGCACAGACGGACAGACGCAGGGACGGAATAACAGAGAGACGGACGGACTTTATGCCAAAAACACTTTTATAGAATCAGGGATAACCAAAACGGATATTTCCGTCAAAATCTCGCTTTCGAAGTATTTTACTATTACAATACCTTTTATTTACTGCGAATATGATAAAGTAAAACGTTTGTTTCTTAAATATATGTTATTTGACGTTCTCTAAAATATGATTTTCAAGATGTATCAGCAAAGATTTCCCACGGATTTTTTAACCATGTTATTAAAAAAGGTCTTAACTTTATGTAAATGTGCTTATACTACTTTGTACCTTTAATAATAAATAAGAAAAATAAATAAACAAAAATAAATAATTATTACTTTTTATATATTTTTTATGATTTTTTTATATAATATATGGATATAAAATCTACTCGAATAGGGCGCTATATTTAGTACTGCCTAGGGGCGCCAAACTTTTAAATCCGCCTCTGGTTCATCCCCAAGATACAAATGTATTACGAACAACGAATCTCGACAATGGTAGACCATTTAATTAACCTAGCAAGAAAATATTATGCTCTCCTTCCGTCTTGTTCAAGCTCTACCTATTTTAATTCAGGACTGCGAGCAAATGTCCCAAACTAAATAATATTTCTATTCCCTGAAGTTATTTTGCTCCCCCGAGAAAAGTACTTAAATATTTAAAAAAATCCCTTGAATATACATATTATGATCACTCATTAACAATTCAGAAAACTACATAATTGATTATTTAAAAATATTCTCAATCTCGCAATAAAGTATTACACTTGATAGATAGGACACTCGTAGTCAACTTAGGACAGACCGAGCCGACTGAAATATAAAAAAAAGAACTTGATCGGATACGGAAAGATAAGAGATATACTACTTATTGTATTTTTGATATCTGCCATCTTAGATAAGGTATCAGGAGACTTAACTGCTTTAAGGAAGAAAAATTAATGTTATGAGTCGAATATCCGATACTCGTACATCTTTTGGAAGTTCAAAAATAAGCCACCATTCGTCAGAAATGGACTACATTAGTTCCCAAACTCCACCACTTTTCATATCTCTTAATAAGACAAATATTGTTATAAATATGCTAATTTTAGTTTTTTATGTTTTTTTCTTCTCTTTTTCGCTCTACGGCCCTTCCCAATTCCTTCGCCCAAATCTCGGTTCAATGGAAGAGCAGACCTGATTGTATTAATCTCCCCACATCGTGAAAGCAAGACCTTGAATAAATAGAAGACTATGGAACTTCAATAGAAATTAAAGGAAAAATACCTATTGATGGAACTCTAATAAACCTTAAACAACAGTAGCTTTAATAAACTTTATTGTCAAAAAAGCAGTTACAAATTGGTATGACCACGTGGAGGACAATAAACTAATTTACTTTCCGGATGCAAGCTTTTTTATATTCGTTTGGTTCCTTTTGTAAACGTGATTTTTACGCGATATTCCCTAATCCAAAGATTCTCCACTTATGGGGAATATGTTTTTCAATTTTTATCATTGTTTGTAAGTACGACAAAGCGAAACGAATTTTATCTTTTTCAGCCTAATGCTACGTCCAACTTTTTGTATTTACACGGTTCATCTTAATGAGTTCATCATTTAGGAAGATGGATAAAACATGTTTTTCATGCCTTTCGTCTTAAGTTTACAAAACATTCCCTAGAGAGAAAGCTTCGTGATTTCTTGATGTACCTATATCATGAAACCTCAAACCCGTATACGAGAAAAAGTATCATTACCTAAGCGGGATGTCTTTGTTTGCTCGGGGCACCAGCTTCACAGCGCTCCCGCTTTCTTCATCACACGACCTTTCATTGCACGAAATTGATAATTGGTTTTTACTGTTATCTAGATAGGAGTTATATAAACTGAAAGTTTATGCTGGCGATGTGAGTAATGACATTTCCATCGAGGAAATCATCATTTACGAGTAAAATTAAATTGCATAAGAAAATTTATTCGTAATGTTTAATTTATGAAACACATTTCATTGCGACGAACGATTAACTCGTATAATGTAAATTTTACAGGAGATAATTTTTGAAGTTTCAATACTAGTTTATACGACTAATAAGATTAACATTTACACGAAATGAATTTTACCTTTTCGCGCTGTACTAATATTTCGAATTCGAATTAATCTCATAATATAAAATAAACCTATTTAACTATGAAATAATTTACTGAATAATTTTCTAAGCTATTCCAATTATTTCTACAACTCCAAAAAAATGTAGTGACTTCTTGAATTGAAGGTAATTTAATGTAAATTAAGATAGTTGTTATTCCAAGTATATATATAAATAAATAAAAATGTATTTTTTTTTTCATTTTCCGATAACTTCTGCGAACGTCAAAAAGTGACACATCCTCAACAAAGCGACCGCTCCAAGCCAAAGTGGTAGATTGATTATGACATGTGCTGTTGCGCTAAGATGAAAGTCCCGAGTTCGAATCTCAGTCCTGTCTCCCATTTTCATTCAACATAACGTAATTAATCTGTTACCTGGCGGTGTGGTTCAATTTAAGAGATTTCTGTACGAAGTGTAGAGATAAAAAATCTAAAAAGAGGTTCGTTTTTTCCATACAAAATGAAATGGCATCAATGAAAGCAAACATCTCAAATATCACCTAAACGAATAACGACATAAATTGCTGTATTAACTAAAAGATAAGTCGTTTGTTTTGTTTTCGTGGTTCCTTCAAAATTGGGAAGATACGAATACAAAGCCATAACATTTGCCGAATTTCAACGAATCAAAACAGATAAACAGCTTAGCGAACATCCATCCATACTCCATCGTAATATATAAATGCGTAACGCGAAAGTGTGTCTGTCTGTTTGATACCTGATCACGACTAAATCACTGAACCGATCGTGATTAAATTTGGCAAGGAGATAGTCTAGACGTCCAATATGAACATAGGCTATAATTTTTTTATGAGTGAAAGAAAAATAGAGGATGGTTTTGAACCATAAATATCGATGAAGTCTCAGAAAAAATCCATTATGTTCGCTTACGCTGCCTAAACAATCAGGTTCAGTGACATCCGTGATTGGCAAGTTTTTTCGCCTCAAAGAGTTGTACAGTAAAGTCCGCGACAACATATGTCGATCTACAAAGGTTTACCTAAATTATCGAAAAAAAGATATTAAAAATGTAGTTAAATGCTCTAATTTAAGAGAGTAACTTAAGAAGGAAAGAAACAATCATCATCAAATTAAATGCTTTCTATGTTTTGTGCATTTAACAAAGATAAAAAACGTCTTCGTTAAATTTGGACGAGCAGTGTAGAGTTTATAAGCGTTTTAATAAAATGGTGGAGATGCGCAGCCGCCGTTGCCTTGCATCGGAAGCGAAACTTCGACCTGCGCGGCTTCCGTTGAGTAGGTTCGTTCTACCGGAGATACTAAGATGAATAGAGACACTTCCGACGTTAACTCAGAGTTGAACCACCATAGGGGTTGCGGGGGGGGGGAGTAAATAGCATCTGAAATCCCATGGGTGGAGTGAGAAGAAGGGAACGCCATTTAAAAATATTTAGCCAAAAAATAAGGGTTTAAACCCGAGATTTCGGCGCGTTTCAGATAAAACTGACATGATTCTAACTCTCCTAGGGGTGAAGTAGTGTGCTAGACTAATTGGTGAATTTCGATTGGTTTATCTCACGGACAACAGATCTTCCAGGTTTAGGTCTGGATGAAAATGGTGTTCAGTTGTGGAAGGCGAACGGGTGGTGTAGTGGTTAACACCCCTGCGATAAATGCAGGAGTCCCGTATTCGATTCCCCAACTCGTTGCCATTTTCATCTTACCGAAAGTTATCACATATTTTCTCCATGTGTAGGTACATGGAAGAAATATATGTAAATATATGAAGTTTAAAAAGCAGAAGTTTAGTTTAAATCGTATAACGTCAAATTATTGGCCCCATGTAACTATCTGAGGGGAATTTATATATTTGTATTCGTTTAGGAGATATAAGAGGTGTTCGCTTACACAAAAAAACGTATAATTGAAAATTAATTCAATTATGTCAGTAACTGAATTGGTTACATTATACAGAGTAAGGAGAGTAGAGAAAGTATAGCGGGTTGCATTCACGTACCAAAATGTTTAGCTGGTTGCCTACATTCGCCTACGGCCAGCTCAAATATTTTTAGCTCTAATGCGCCATCTTCAAGCATTACGACCCAGGTAGGTAAAATGATGTAACATGTTTTGTTCTTCTTGAGATTTCGTTATCTATCTCCACCATCTTTAATCAAGGTTGGTCAAGTAGATTACACTTCAAAGCATACCAAACAGAAAAACTCACATTTACATGTATGAAGATTTAACATAATGAGTTGAATCAAATCAGTAAAATAAAATTCATAAATTCTCCAATGTTGCGATTTTTTCTGACTTCGGGTAATTGAAAATTTGTACCTACATTTTCAATCCATCATCAACATATGCATCCATAAAATGTGGCACACTTGCGACTCGCGTGTTGTATTAACTAAACAAATAATTTTTGAATTAAAGATCTGCGGATGTCTAAGTGGAGAACGACAAACTAATTTCTCCAAATGATCGCTCGCTTTTCAGAAAGCAAGGTCGTGAAGTAAAAACTAAATCTTCGCAAACAAGCAGGAGACCATCCGATTAAAGGTCTCAAAGACTGTAGAAGTTTGGACATTTCTGCGCCCAACATAAAATGTTCCCCCTAACAAATTACAAAAATTGTAAATACTAGTTACAACAGAGATAAATTTTATTTTCAAGTTTTCATTCTTCAATTATTTAATAAATGCGTACGGTTATTAAAATTATTATTCCGAAAATATCGCTTAACGTAAGTTTCAAAATCACTCCAAATTCGAGATTAGTAATAACATGATTCTGTCTACACCTATATGTCAATCCATCTTATTTCAGTATCTGCCATATATTATTAATTGCTATCAACAATTGCGTAAGTTGCTAACTAACTCACAACAATGGACACCATCGCATTCCTCAACTCATTCAAAGCTGATCTTCAGAAGGCGTACAATGACTTGGTACATTATATTGACACACGAATCAGTGCGCTGGAAGAGGTCAATAAGAACACGATCGGAGATTGGACTACAGTCAGGAATTCTCGCCGTCCTTCCAACTGCTACCATCCGGTTATTTCAACGACACATGCACCAACCAACTCTTCACTCAGAAAAGGTTTAGTGTGTTAGATAACATAACCCAGTTTCGTCCCATACCTACTCGTTTCATCCCCTCCCATCCAGTACCCAAACCTGTTCACAAACCACACACCGTTAAGCACAGCCGCCCAAAACCACGTAAAGTAGTGCTACCCAGAGATGAAGCCAACACTTCCATGCAGAAATCAAACGTGATCATATTAGCTGATTCGTACGGTCGTCAGATGTCCTCCGTTTTGCGTGGATTGCTTCCTAGCCAGTTCTCAGTCTCCTGTTTCTTTAAGTCAAACGCTCGTTTGGCTGAAGTTATTCGAGAACTGGACTCCTACACTAAAAAACTTACAGAGCGGGATACAGTAATCATCATAGGTGGGCAGAACGATATTAACTTAGGTGGTCATTTCAACGCGTCTGAACATCTACAAAAACTAAAAATGGCCTCTCAGCACACAAACATAGTACTTTCTAGCCTGCCCCCACGCTTCAACGTTCCACAAGTAAACCGCGAAATTAACCTCGCAAACATCTCCCTAAAACATCACCTGGCAGACACAAAAATCACATTTTTTGATTTGCAACGTCACCAGATTTCCAAGGACTTTACCTGGTACGGTTTACATCTGAGACCGGCTGGGAAACATCACTTCGGTTCTATCCTAGCTTCACATCTGACTTCACATCATTCACCTGCCTCATTACCCACTCCTACACCTCCTCCTGCTCCTACCTCATCTCCTCCTTCATCTCCCTCTGCTCTTACTTCATTACCACCTCCTCCTATCTCCACACCCGTTTCTTCTCCTGTCCCCGTTCTTTCACCTACTGCTTCATCTCCCACGTCTTCATCTTCTGCCGCCACCATACACAGTTACAACTTGCGCTCAGGAGTACGATGTGCTACTCGAAGGTGACAATCGCGTTCGGGTGCAGTGTGCGGGCTTGATCCGGAACTAGAAGCTGTACCAAATTCAAATTCCCCTCCACAATCTAACTTCGATTCCATTTCTCGTGAATCACAAACTATTTGCGAAAATAATATAATTATATTTCATCATAGTGTCCAATCCCTCTCAAATTGACAGACATTGAAATTCTGGTACACAAAAATCCATTCGATTTGCTATTCCTCACAGAACATTGGCTTTCAACTAACAAAATCAATGATACTGCTATTTCTAATTATTATTTAGCAAGCTCTTACTGTCGGCAAAATTTTAAAGGCAAAAATCCCCACGGACGTACGTGTATCTACGTTCGTAATGATATCTTATCTTCTCCACTGCCAGGCTACGAGAACTTCTGCGTAGATAGTGTGTTCGAAATTTCTGCAGTTAATCTGACCGACACCGGTATTGTTGTTTTGTGTATTTATAGACCTCCTCAATCAGATCTTCACATATTTTTTCGGAACATCGAAATTGTTTTAAAATATAACACACATAAATCTACTAAATCTATCGTTATATGTGGCGATTTCAACATCAATTAAATCCGCTGTGTTTTTGAGATAAAAATGCATTTTAAATATATCCAAAAAATGTCGTGGTAAGTTTCTGAGTTGCAATTTTTTTAAAATATATATTTAATATAGAATAATCACAGATATTAATATTGGAGTCTACTTTAAAAACCATCTTAAGGTAACAATCCATCAAATTTCAGCCGCCTTATCCTTATCTAATAGTGGAACCTAAGAAGCTTAAGGAAGGGAGTCCAAATCGTCATTTTGTCAAAATAGCCCACTTTCACTACCAGTCAACCATTCAATAAGCAGTCAAACAATCTAATAATAATTAAGTAAGTATTCTCTAAGTACAAAAGCACTGTCTCGTGATATTTAACTCCTAAAATGTTACATAGCTAACAACATACCGAGACGTTTTGGACTTTATCTCTTATGCTGCTTAAGTACCGATACAAAGATGAATGTTGGAGTGTGTTTGTACATTTTGTCCGGTATTCATGTATACAATTATTTATGCTGGTATAATAGTATTGCGAGTATTTCTTCACACAATTTAAATGTAGAATTATCTTATAGATTATTCTTTATTTAATGATATGGGACGATAAACTGTTTGCTGTGTGTTTGTCGAGAATTTTTAACGAGTCGAAAAAATACGTGTGCTTATAAACTTTATTGCTCATAGAAACAAAAATCTGGTAGTGTTACAAACAAAATATTTGAAAATCATTCTTATTTAATAATTTAAAAACATAAATTATAATTGTAACTTAGTTTAAAGATACAATTTTGATTTTATGCGTGATGATGTAAATTCTAAGTTGAAATTTTTGTACATTTTTTTAAATTTTCATGCATATAAATTACTTAATTGGTTTCGTTAGAAATAAATTAAAGAACTGTTTCATTCGAACTAGAAGGGGTCGGAAATTTCATTCATCTATGATATTAAATTATTAATTATTGAATTTTATGATTTTGTTATATCTATCTAATATACGATAAATGCTGCAATAACAAAACGTTGAATAGAGATTAGATGTACTGTGTAATATTTTTACATCATATCTACGTATTATGGTGATGAGTAAAAATTGGACTTTTAGATCATTTTTATTTTGCAAGAAATTCAGTCTTCGACAATTGATTTTAAAATCGACGAAAGTTTAAATTTTGTTGAAGATTTGACCTTGAACCACATAATATCTACATGTGTAAACACTCCGTGCTATGTATGCCAAAGATCTAAAGAATGAACTCCCTCTCTTATCTCGCCCAGAAAACTCGGCCGTATCAAGAAATGACAAACAAGTCAGATGTAAACACTAGATATTGCGAATAAAGAGAACTCATTAGCGGATAATTTAAAGCGTAAATAATGAGGACTTGGAAAACTGTCTGTTTTATTTGTAGAATCCAAAGTAAAATATACCAAGTAATATTTATTGAAAACAAAAACGTTACGCTAATTTTACGGTATCCTACCATGCAGTATTTTAGAATACTCAAATATCGGAGTTCACAAAATAAATATAAACTATGACTCGAATATGTTTCTATAGTAGAATCGTCCAGAAACAAACTTATTTACGAGTCAGACGACTGACGCTGCTGTGTCATCGCGTCTTTTACCGATTGCAGTTAATTATGGCAGTGACGCAAGAGGTGGAAGAGGTGAGAGCCAAATTTCCTGGCTTCTTTCTCCGCCTGCAGTGGTACGATTCGTCACCGCTTCGCCCCCGCACCGAATGCACCCCACTCGCATCACCTGTTCCACAAAAACCCTTGACGTGCCTTAAAACAAATTCTATCGTAACATATAACAACTTTTAGGATGTTGTTCACATTTTTTCAGATCTCCCACACAATGTGAAGTGAAATATTCATTTTCCCCCCTTCTCTTCTTCATTAATTATCCGACGATTCTATTAGTAAAACCCCCTGAAACCATTAATCCCGTATAGATCCTGTCGTTTGAAATGAAGAAATTTAGACATTACTACGTAAATTAGCGTTTCCAAAACTCCGAGGCATTAAAGCATATTTAGTCATATATCTTATAAATATTTGTGGAGAAAATAGCTTAAAACTGTCTTGTCTCACGAATGAATTAGTATGTGGAGAAATAATATTAACATATAAAATAAGAATGGGTCCTAATACATAGCAGTCCAAAACACCCGTAAAAAATGGGAAAAAATGATTCGTCCATGTATTGTCTTTCGTCAGCTTTGACTCAAAAAAGTTGATGAACTTCTTTTTTTTTGGATGTGCTGACTCTTTCCTTTCACGACTTTTCTTCTGACGCAATTTGCGTGATATTCCTGGGGATTTTGATGTATTCGTTTTCATTTCTCTCAATAGATATGTTTGACTTTTACCCCAGAATATTATTCGAGATAACAATACATAATACGCGTTTACGAACTACCTCACAATAAAATCATTACATTTCGTACGTCCGAAACACATTATGGTCACGTTCTTAAAATGGTAATTATCATTCTTATACGTTGAAACCTCCGCATCACTCTACATGCTTTTCAATGCGTCACTCATTTTAAAAATTTAATTGAAATATAACATTGTATATTTTTGTTATCACTACAGTGAATGCTCTAATTAACGTTTTGATAGAAGACTTCGCCTAGGACTTTGCTATTAGAAGGTCGAGAGTGACACATTCAATTTTTTTTTAAATTGAATCGAGATAACACTGTTTTACATAGTATATCATGCAATTGAGTACGTTCTACTCCATCTTTCTCAGTAACCTAATTAAAAAGGGTGAACGACCGTAAGTGCTAAGGTCCGGGATGATGTCTAATGCATTTATAATGTATGTCATGTATTCTGTTCTCACGAAATCTCATTAATGGAAATTTCGTGATTGCTGGAATTTTCTGAGATCGTGGTTTCAATTTTTAATTGCTAGCTTAAAACTCATTTTATAGAAAGGAATGTAAAACTTTGGGTAAATTTTTGAGTTAGCTTGAGTCAGTGGGAAGAGAACTGAGTTGCTGGTTGAATGACCTGGAATAAAAATCCGGTGACTGCATGGGGTTTCTTACTTATGCCGCAACATCCAGAAGCACTCTTGCCCATTTACTCTGTCGTTTTGGATCTACCTCTGGGATCAAAGCGGTCGTATTTCAATGCTGACCCCCTCCACCTCGCGCCGACGTTGAGTAATTGCGCGGAAAACAGGAAACGTAAGTACCCAGTCTCCTTCTTGTGATCTTTACCGCGAGGATATCAGTTTTATCGATGATGGTTGTAGTCATTACGTGGTGATTGTATGGCGATGAGGGAGGAAGGAAAGCTTTATCTGAAAAAAAGTCTTGTATAATTATTTTAGTTGTAGGTAAAAAAATATAATTTCTTAATTATATATTATGCCAATATTGTGTACCTACGATGTAACAGTTTGCGAAATGCTTGACCAACATCCAGAATACCTTAAAATCGTTTGTTTTATAGTGACTTTGGATTATTTCCACAATGCTATACACTTACTCATCTGTAGATTGATTTTTCCCAAATCCAAAATGATGTATGGGTATAAGGTCTTGTACGACCACGGGTGGGTATAGACGTTGCTTGGAAATCTTCTCAAATACTTTTGAGAGGTTAGACAGGATACCATTATGTCTGTAGGATGTTACTTCTGGGTCGGTTTCTCTCGATTACGGATTAACAAAATCTAGATTAACTTCAATTGTGAGAGGATGTGTCATCCTAAAAACTAGTGTGGATGAAATTGTGGTGATAGCTTTCATTGGTAGGTTTCTAAGGATCGTACTGGTAAGTAGATCACAGCCGGAGGATATAAGAGGATGCAGTTTTTGGAAGAGATATCTGATTGTTTAGACATGAAAGGGTAGAATTTTTAGACACTTATTAATGGACAGACAGTTAAATCTTCGTAGTAGGTTCCTCTCTATTTGAAACAGGATGGTGTCTATGTGAGGGAAATCGCATATTACGAGAGGTTCTTGTATTCTTATTGGATTATACGTATAATGTTATTTTGTTTTACGTAACGTGATATAACTCGAGAAACCCCTATAGAGCATTCAGGTTCTAACCCAGTATGGAAAAAGAATTTAACGCTAAATGAACATTACAAGCCGAGTAAAACGCCTCATCAATTTCGCTCTCTGATTACGTGCCTCTCAGTGGGAGGTTATCCGGTTTAGATCATATTGTACGAGATGCGTGGACTGCTTTAAGAAAAGACTTTTCTCTTAAGTGATACCCATCATTGGACTTGGAAAAATATGTTCATATGATGACATATTCTGTGTTTATGCAAATTATCTTGCTGAATGCAAATATACAGTGAAACAAAATATCTGAATTATATAAACGTCCATCGATAATACGCTTATATAAGTGAATACAACAATTATATAAAAGCTATGAATACTCCTGTCAGACATGTTTGTGCAAGAACTTTTTTCCTTATACTTATTACCAAGTTCATAGAAATACTTTTCGACTGCCAATTTCCTCTATCCAACATCATCTATCTGGGCATGATGGATAATTTTTTCGTGGAACTTCGGAAAACCCGTTCTAGTCATTTGAGTGATGTTATAGATACACATACAACTTCACATTTTATCACCCTGTGTCCCTCTTTTGCAAAGTGAATTGATAAATTGAAATTAACTTAGCAACGATGTTTTTCATAGTAAAAATGTTTTTCATAATTTGCACCAAACGGACAACATTGATTTATCACTAACTGAAATCACCCGAGATTTTGAATCGGTTATACAGATGAGGACGATGCGATAAGAACGGTAATCACATATAACAGACAACCGACTTTAAATGTATGTTAGTGGTTGACTCGAGACAGTTAAGAACACAATTTCTTTGTTTTAAAAATCTTTGTGTAAAAGAAATTGTACATTTCTTAGTTTCCAAGTACAATGTGGTGACTCGGTGTAGATCATTCTCAATTGTTCTATCAGAACCAAAAACCGCTTGGGTTTCCCATCCTCGAGCAGACGACATAAAATTATCCGTGAGAGGTGGGATATTCCAAGTTGAAACCAGACTGTCTAACATTGACTGTCCTCGATTATTGTCAATTCACACCGCAAAAACCTTTTTTTGATTTTCATTTTTCTAATCATGAACTACGAACCCACACATTTGTGTACATGGAGAGACAGAACCTTTCCACTACGAAAATGTTACTGCACAAGTGTAGAGGTTTCATGAATAATATCGAATGCTTATGAGTGCCGGATAAAATCGAATGCATCCGCAATAAATACAAAACAATACTAACATTTCTATTACATGTTGAACGATTAATCATTTATTATTAACTATTAAACATTTCTATTATATGTTGAACAAATATTTTTGTAATTGACGATGTACGTATGCTATAAAAATTAACTTTTCAAATACATTTTTTACTGCTACCTTTACTACAGAGTAAATTCATTTTTCTTTTCAAAAACTTAAAGATTTTGACATCTTATCATCTTTTGAAATTATAACATTTAAACTTTTTGATGCAATAATTTTGACTGAGGCATTGGAGACAATTGAAGAAATAAGTTGGCAAAGAAGACTTGACTATATTGAAATTTGGATCTCGATAATTAAGAACTCGCAGGTAATGTGATCGATTTGTTTTTCATTGCAGGTTAAATAGATGTCGTATAATATTAATAATATTGTTTTACAAAGTATCCTTACCCTGGGGTAATATTAAGTAATAAGTTAACAACGCAGAGGAATTAATGACATTAATTCCCAATTTGCGTTGATTCGTGCGAATAACGAGGAAAGAACGCAATAAGGATGAAAATAAAAATAAAACATTAAAAATAAATAATACAAAATTAATAATTGATAATATTATAATACATACAAACAAACTCATAATAATCAAAGGTCAAAATAATACTTATCAAATGACTAAGTAATTTATTTACTAAAATAAAAAAATAATTAAAGTGACAGTACATAAATTATAATATACATAACTAATTAATCTGATAAAATACAAATAAACAAAAATGCTAAGACGGATGAAGTACTTTTGTTTGCTAAGATACATAAAAATATTTCTTCTCTACAGTAACGCATTTCTCCAAATCACTAAACACTCTAGGTCAGAGCACGTACCTTGAATGTCTTCACAGCAAATCAAACACAACACACCATCATATCGCCCACCTTCCGCCCATTTCATCACATATCGACCCTGGTAGGGGTGGGCAACCTTTTTACACTCGTGGGCCACATAGCAAACATTTAATGCCTCGCGGGTCGATATCCAACGTAATATTTTAAAATTGTTTTATATAATATAAAAAAGTATAATATATTTTAATGTTACTAATCCCGTTAAAAAGAGTCATTTTCTTTGCAATATCCCCAATATAAAGAGGCGAAACCGGAACAAGTAAACTGAGCCTATGAATGGTGAAAGCAAAATAATTCACAATTAAGTAAAAGGAATGCTGCAGTGATGGAGATCTAGAGGCAAGCAGAGGCATGCGTGCACTTAACATAGAGAAGTTGACTTCCCAAAGAGACGTTTTTTTGTCTTTTCATAGCATTCATGTTACTATTTTTTTCGGTATATTATTACCAAAAAATTGAAGCCCCTGCGAACCGCATGACATGACTTCGCGAGTTTCGGGTCGCCGTCCCCTGGTCTACGACATTCATTCTCTGTTACCGAGCTCCAGAATTCGATTTCAATAACCTTGTATCTTTGCTAGTACTCCATTAATTCTCTAAAACCCATTTCCTGTATTGTGGAAGCTAGTAGATGATAATCTAGCGTGTTTGCCAATCAGGACCCGGAAGGCCTGATTTAATTTTCTCTTAATCGATGAACAAGACATATTTACTGCAAAATACCAAACACCTTATCTTGCTAAAACGATTTGTAAGATATTTTTACATTGTCGAGAACATGCGCTAACTTTTTTTTCAGTTAAACTAATTTAACAGTTTTCGGCTCATTTTAGTCTTGAGATATACTTCAGTTATTATTTCTAACACAAAGTCTGCGTGAAGAAACGTCTTTGAAACACGAATTAGAGACAATTAATCAACTCTATTCTCAACTAACGAAGTCATCGCAATAGTTCGTGAAATATCGTATGTTGTCGAGGTTTCACCAGAGTCGCAAGAGTTGCAGATGTACGGTTTCTCTCAAATTCCTTTTTCAACAAATATGTTTTTCTATCCTTTCTTTTTAATGACGAATGATGAAATGGTAGTTGTGTTTTCGTTGTTGTTTACAGTGATGGAGATAAAGCAGTTGAACGATGGAAATGTGTTGAGGATCAACTAAGCCCTGAGGGATAGCGTTCTCTGTCGAAACGTTGGCGTAGACAATATATTGTCTAAACGCAAGAATTTTATTTTACATTTCATAACGATTGAAAGTAACATCCCATTCATGTTTTACTATCTGTATCATCGGAAATGCAGATGCAAATTAAATTTCTTTTTGAGATGCAGAAACCCCAAGTATTTATCTGCCCCCCTTTCAAGGAAATAAACTTCGTAATACATTATTTGAATCAATTTGTTGGAATGATGGCAAAAAAGAGGAATATCTACAAAAATTTTCATTTTACTTAAAGATATAATACAAGTATTTAACTAATGGCATCCTCAAGAAGTAAAATTTTTTAAAATAATAACTGCCATTTTTCGTATTTTTAATTCTTGCTTCAAAGTCAGATATCACATCTAATAGATTCTGTTCCCAATCTTTGAATATAAAAAGTGAAAGTTTCCTTTCAGCAGATTATGCTACAAGGTGTAGGTGCAATTGCAAAGCAAGATTTATTAGTTCCATGAACGAACACGAAGCGGGCGGAGCGGACTCTGTTTCTGTAAAAACAAAATTCTACCACTTGTTGGAAAACAACTGTTTTACAATTATCAGTTATTTCCTCACATAGACTTATGCTGTATGATTGTTGATTTTTCTATTTATCAACTGATTTCGTATGTTTCAAACTTCGCGAAATTGTGTGAAACGGATGGAAGAGACTCCTTGGCGAATTTGAGTAAGACGATACAAACACGTTCGTTTTTTAAAAAATCAGACGGATGTATAATTAGGCGCAATATAATAAAATTTCAAAAGTATATTATGTGCAAAAAAAAAGAGTTTTTACGTCATTAGCATTTGTTCTCACCCCCACCACCTTGGATAAATTCTTCAAACAGCTTTATGAAAGAAAGGAAACATTTTGTATTTGGAGCAGTAAGTAATGTGAAGCTAAAATGAATAGAAAAAAGTGAAAACTAGTGAGTCCAACTATGAAGAAATGGATGTGAAATTCAATTAGAAGTGAGATGTTAAGGTTCTGGATTTCTTCCTTAGCCTTCTCCATATTCCAGGCAGCGCGAGCTAAACGATTTTTTCTTACTATCGAACGAGTATCGTACTAGAACAACCAAAATGTGTATAAAGAATATATCCTACTGAATATTTTGTATTTTATGTTACCTCTTAAAAAAAGAAATGAAGATGGTATGAATCTTATTTGGAGATGAATCATGGACCAACATAGGATTCATTTAACTCGGTAGATAAAAGAGAAAAAAGTTCAGAGAAGCTATCATTTCCAGTGATTCTATGGGAAAAGACGAATTACTAAGTGAAAATCAGGCGTTCAGTATATTATTGTAGAATTCTCTTGTCCTTGGCCGAATGTTTACCTGCCCAATCTCGAATAGAACATTATCATTCCTTTAAAACCACAACTAATTGATTCTCATCCGAGAGCACGCTTAGAAGAAGATTCCGAGAAAGAAGATAATACTCCCCGACATTACCATTATCTCAAGAACATGTGGATTCCAACATAGAACATTCAATCTCAGGCACTTCGCAAGTGGTATGATTACACATGTAAAAGCTACACTTAGTACCAAAGGGTCTCACCTAAATTAATCTCAGTGAACAAGGAATCCGAAAGAGTTCTGGTATATACTGGAAAACACCGTGGAAATTGCTGACGTGTTTCCATTGAAAGATATGTCAACTATGAATACGTCGCAATAGCGGGGAACCGACCCAATAAGCGAACTACAAACATCGAGATTTAGGTAAATGTGCGATAAGGTGATGTGTTCACCAATGAAACAAGTTTCGTAAAGTTGTGCGCAACAATGGAGCCCCACGTCTTATAACATAAAAGATAAGCAATAAAAGATTAAATAAATGTCAAGATTTCTCTGAGAACTACAAAAAAAAATTTCGTGGGCCATAAGTTAGCAATAGTTGATTTAGCAAAAGCAAAATTTCGTTCTAATCTGTAGTATAGTAATACATTCACGAATATTTCCGCCACTTCTTTTTGCTTTAGTTCCGCTGAATTCCAACTTCCGAACTTCATTACAAGTTTTATTTTAATTCGTAATTTCTCACTAAAATCTAGAAGAATCGTGAAACTCGATGTGCACGTCCCAATACATGAATATGGTTTTATGAAAAGCATCTCGTGTAACCGATGAAACGCGTATTAATGTGCATCGCTCCAAAAACTATTCAATATTCAGGACAAGAACTAAAAATACGCAAAACACTGATCACCCCAGCTCGCTCGTCATTTCAGATTTGTGCTATCTCTTATACGTTAATAAATAGCTATAGTTATTCACTACACTTCAAATGTATTAAATAATATACAATATTGAGCATCTTAAATAAAGAAATTTCAATTTTTTTACCACATCTAGAACGTTTCTGCACTTGAATGTGGGGGCCTCCGAACAACACCGCTCCGGGCCTCATTAGGTGAACTGGAGATAAGATGATATAGGAAAACAGAACATATATAAGAGCTAAAAGATCTGCGTAATGGAAACTCATTAGGGAAACTTGTTTTCATTGAAGGAGTTCACTCGAGCATAATATTTTTAAAACAAAACTTGGTGTAGAACCACATCACATTTTTAATGATACCTAGCTTAGTATTGTTAGAAGAAACTTTTAAATCCCTATTATCAACATTTCATTAGAATGGACTTGAATTCATATTTTTGTACATACATCTTGCCTATCCGACATGAAGTTCTAATTGTAATGTTACGTCAAAGATATAGTTAAGTTATTTTTCTATTATAAAAAATATCGCGACATCTGCTCAACAAAAAACATCTCAATAATTAACAGTAACATTGTTGGGAGCCCATTCCACGTAGTTTCACATTTTTATGTATGTTTAGAAGATGTCTCTTGTCGCACCAAGTGATATGATATCAGAGATACTACGTCTACATTCTTCGAGTTAAGAAGTAACCACAAATGAACGAAAAGTTTTCATTCCTAGGTACGGAAAGAATCTAATTGAGTTTACTTAATAGTAATCTTTCTTTTTCTTCTATGTATGAGATTTCCTTTATTCTGATTTCGATATGTCTTTCAAATTTCCAAGTTTATAAATTTCATCACTTCATTTTTATTTTCTCCTCCATTCCATATAAATAACTGTTATTTTTTATTTGCATTTAAAAACTCATTCTGATTAAGTTATTAAATCAGAATGAAGATGTACAATTATACTAGCATAACAATGATAGTAAAATCTTGCATCACGCATCGAAGAGATTTTGAAATGAAAATTACATACAATTCTGATTTACAACGTTTAGTAGCAATTCACTCGAACGAAATTAATGTCTACCTTTTCCTGTGAGTCTGATTCATGTCGTCTTGTCTATAAGAAAAAGAATATGAACAAGTAATTGTTGAGAATATTAGTCAACATTGTCATTAAGAAAACCACGATTATTACTCATTTGTTGTTTCAGTTCTTCCCTTCAGTCAAAACCAAAAACTTCTTCGTACTTCATTTCATTATCTGGATAAAATCTCCGCGTATCAACGGAAAGAAAACACTGTATGATATGTTTTTAACCCGTAACTTCCAAGTACCTACTCGGGAAGAAAAGGTCACATTATCTGCGGTCGGGTCAAATGGTGACGGTCTAGGACTAGAACCCGAGAGCTCCTACTACGGCTGTAGGTGCGCTGCACCACCCGCCCCGTCTCCCAAAGCCTGGACACCACATTTAGCAGCAGGTCCCGGGTTCGAGTTCGACCGGGTGAAAATGGTGACGGACGTGCAGATAATACACTCTACGATATGGATAAACATTAGTACTCAAGATGTTATGTACTGTTCGCCACCATACTGGACGAAAGCAATATAGCTACATCATGTTTTGAGATTGTTTGTATCACCAAAAATAATTTTAAAAGGTATTTCACGTGCACCCTCTGTTCTGAGACACACGGTTATCATTTCTACTACGTTTTACTCTTCATTTCCCATGGCACTATACATTGTGGGTGGGAAATATTTTCTCTACCATAACCAATATATTTCACAATGTCAAACAATTATCAAATGATGGAAATGTTATTACTTTTTTTCTAAGATACGTAGAGACAAAGTTTTGTGTCGGTCAATTTCTGGAATGAGACAATCGTTTCTTTAAAATATATGACTTTCTGATTTCACCAGCAATTAAAAAATCCGCAACATATTGATTCTTCTACGTCTTTCACTACTCCTCTGAATACCCAATACACAAAAAAAACTACACTCCAGTGAATGTTCCTCCATAAATTGCATTTACCTTCGAGTTTGTACTTGTGTAAAGGTTCTTGTTTAGGAGAAACAACTAACTGCTCCTCTCAACATCAGAATGAACAATCACAGAGCTTCTTGTGATAAATCTGTCCCCTCTCACGCTAAATTACACAATAAAAGTTCAACGAATGTTTTAAAGTGATGATTTCGGAAACTCTCCCCAAATATTCCCAATCCATAGATGTAAAAACACGTGCATTAGGCATCATCTGCTCCCTAGCAACCTCTACCCATCAGTAATAAATTTTAAAAGACAACAGTAATTTCTTCCTCATTCAACTTCAAAATTCCCTCCTACTTTTCTTTACTTTCATCTAACGGTCGGTCAACGTAACATTCAAACAAACACTTTTGATGGAGTATACAAAAAACGCATTTGCTGGGGTGTACGTCCTTTACATATATAATAAAGGTCATTGAGAAAACAGTTCAAATTTCCTGGGATGTTTGATCAGAAACAGAACCACGTCCAGGAGTTTCTTTCTAACGTCACTCTTAGATAGGATTGGGATGACTCTATCTAGCTATCTAGTGTATCATGAAAATAATTCAATTTTATGCGTGTTTAATGATTCTGTTGATTGTTTATGGGTTTGATTGAGAGTAAATAATAACTCTCGGAAGTAAGAACTTTGTGTATTGGAGTATTGTGTAGAATTATTTTAATCATGAAAATTATATTTAATTTATAAGGCACTATTCTCTAAATCCTCACTACCGTGCCACAAACGTCCCAGAAACGGAGTGGATCGTGTTCACAAGGCGATCTGTCTAAGATATTAAAAAGTAGTATGTCCAATTTGGTAAAGAAAACTGAATTTTCTCCCATGTTTTTGTTTCTAATGTGATTGAAAGAAGTATGAAGAGTGATATATGGGAGCATAAAACAGAAAAATATATCATAAATGTTCGTTTCACACTGACACATAGTTTGAACAAGATATTGTGAACATTTGTCGCCCCACGATTCGCTGATAGCAAATATAAAATGCAATTAAAGGTCGACACAAATTCTCGTAAAGATATCAGTTAACAGTTGTATCTCCCTGTTACAACACACCGCAAGCCCAGATCCGATGTGTGTAGGTTTTGGGTAGAAGCGGGATTCAACCATAAACCACAACCTTTAGGGTAGAGTTCGCTGCCACCAGCTTGGTTTCCCCAAGCAATCAAACACTCGTGTAATAACAAGTAAATATTTAATTCAAATTAAATAGAGATCTGAATATTTACAAATGTAGACAAACTCGCAAATCATAAATACAAGTTTGAATTTGTTATTACAAAGATATTGCTATCTAAAAGCAACAATTACACACAGATATAATTACTGGTGTTATGAATTAACTCGGAAAATCTAGTCAGATTATCCGAATCTCAAAAGTCTCCAAGTTGCTATCCCGAAATAACTAACTGTTTCAAGCTAAGTCATTCGCGCCTATAGCAATGTAATAGAATTACCGCAGCAATTCTCAGTGGTCTGACGACCAAAACTGACCAAGTTACATGTCAAATAACCTGCGTACTTTCATACACTCGCAGAAGTCTCAAGTCTGAAAAGTCTCCAGTATGAAAGGCACTTAGGATCTGCAATCCTTCCAATTTATACAGGAGCGGAGGTCACGTGACTACACCCTCGCCACTGTACTGAGAATACGGCGTCCTTTCGGCTGACCATTAATTTTGACAACTCCTGGAATATTCCCTCCACACTCTCTCTTCTTTGAGGGCGTTCATCTCAGTTTCCAGAAGTAGATGGGAACTGTTCAATCTCTTCACAATAGGCGGGAAATCTTAGTTGCGGTATTTTTCCTTGTTTGGCGGCGACGGGCCCGGCCCTTAATCGCCTTAGGAATTTCTGACTAGCCAAGTACTTGAAAATGTTAATATTTCAAAATCTATATACGCACTGGTCCAGATGTTACACTCCCGTTTTATCACTCTCCAATGAGACTCACGTATGTTTTCTGCCATATTACAATTAAATAAGCATACTCATAAAGAAGGAATTAGAAATCGACTTGAGTAAAATTTCAAATTAAAGCATGCTATGTTAAACTATCCTCTAGTGAAGGAATCTGGAAACCAATAAAATACTGGAAAAAGTTACTAAAATTAAAAATCTTGTTCGTAGAAATCTATTGAATCAGTGATTTTGACACCAGAAGTTTAAATGTCACTTTCTTTCGGAAAGTATGAACAATATGTAATTTTCATTAATTTTATTTATCTTCTTAATCAACGAAAATGAAAATGATTTTATTGTTATTACATAATATTAAAAAACATAATTTAATTCAATGTGTTTCAATGAAATAAAATGATCCGTTCCGTATATTTTCGACTTTATTCTCGAGTCTAGATACTTTTGCTCCGAAAGCAACAGTTTCAAGAAGGTATATACTTTTACTTCGGAGAATTATCCCTCTACAGAGTTATGCGAACTGCGAAATCTTAAAACGGGTCCACTAGCCGTATCTACTTCATATTATAAAGAGCACATTTCAAATAGGAAATTAAAATGGTAAAGTATACATGAACTCATTCTAAATGTTTTTAGACATGTAAAAAATCCCTCAAATGACTATTGAATTCAATAAACGTCCAATTTATTAAAGTTAATAGTAGTAAACTAACCTATCACAGCGTGATACCTGTAAGAGAGGTATCCAACTGCAGAGAGGCGGAGAAAGCTTTACAGCCACTTGCGTCACTGCGAGCAGTTCGTTGCTCTTTGACATTTGGTTTTGTTTTTACTTCGAAAGAAATAAGGAGGAATAGTGCAGAACATATTTAATGCTTAATGTATTGAAAATTGTTGTTAAAAACAGTTAAAACAATATACTTATAAAAATGTAAAAAAATATAAAAATGTAATATTCATACGCATAAAAAGTTGTTATTCATAGGCCTAAGGTTATTGTAAAAATTGTTTTCACTCTTCAAATGACGACTTCGTTTGGGAAAGTTTGAAATTATTTTTATTTCTTACTGGACTTAATAATTGAAAAAGAAGTAATTCTTTATATTAACCAAAATCATTTCCGACTCCATTGGCGTCATCTAAAGAGGCTCTCGATGCTCAATGGAAGACGAGAGTCTTTTTCATTTGAAAATTACAATTTTGTTTTTGTTCAATTTTGAACTACCAGGGACTTTTTGCGTAAGTTAAGTATGGTTTTATTTATGACTTCTTTTTATTTTTATTTTTTATTCAAGACGCTGTATGCAATTCTGGAGATATTTAGCCCTTGGTTCCCACATTATATGCAAAACATGTTTGGGGGCATTCTGTGCCATCGCTTCGTAAAATTTCGACATATTGTCGGGTTTTGCTGCTAACATTTTCAGGAAACACGACTTTACTTTGACGACGTTTTTAATAGGTCATTATTTGGCTGCAAATACCGACAATCGTCGAGTATTTGCAAAATGACTATACGACTTAATGCCCCGAAATTAAATTTAAATACTAACGAAGCTAGCCATGAAAGCTTGTATACATATTCTTTAAGGTTCATATTTGTCTGCGTACTTACAACGTACGTTTTATGGCTACCATCGTGAACCTGACACCATGGTCGTCGTTCGCTTATGAAGTTTGCAAAGTCTTTTATGTACCATAAATATCATTTCAAATATGCAACCTTCGGAAAAATTTACTTCTTTGTCTAATATTAAAGTATTATCCGAATTCATCATTACCTAAACGATGGGATGTTACATTTGTAGATTATATAATGGACGTAAATAGTAGGACTAAAAATTAAATTTCTAACTAAAAGTTAAAAGTTAGCTCAACCAATTTGAATGCAAAATTTCTATCAGTAATACAATAAATCTCTGGTATAATTGGTTAATAAGTTCTAGATGTATGATGTACTGACTGTGAGAAATTCTTCATTTATATTAGACGAGTATCCGTTTAGCGTTTCGTCGGAAACAACAGCTATTAGTGGTAAGATCAATTTTTTTCAAATAATTGTTTTTCAACTAACTACTAATAGCTTGATCAGTAGTCGACCAATTTAGATACTAAAGCTCGAGTCTTAGGCTTTTTGCCCAACCCTGATTTACACCAATTTCTACTATTATCTCACCACGTTCAACAATAGTTGTGGGGGAAAAAAGTAAAAGCAATTTATCTATTTCATCACGCGAATCGATGCGTATGCTGATGGAGAGGGACTCCCTGCACACCGATGACTACGCTCCACACGTGAGTCAGACGAAAGCACGTGAACGTCGCGGTCCCCCGAGGCGCATGCGCCATAGCGTTTCCTCGACGTCACGTGCTTCTCGTAAACAAACGCCATTCACGCTGCGCTCGCTTCGCACTTGGCTGAGGAAGCACTTTTCGGAGAAAGAGACAAAACAAACCGATCTCTGCTGTACCTCAGAACGTGCTTTTATTATCGGATTTGATAGAATGTCGAAGAACCAGATAACTGCTCCTCCCAGAATTAGTTCATTTTGTTTTTCTTCTTCTTTTTTTTTTAACGAAATGAAAGCATTAATGTCTAATGTCAAATACCGTTCTCAGCAACCATTTATTCCTTTCTAATTATCTTTCAATTAAAGCGTTGAATCGAAAGACAGCGCTAAAAGAAAATGTATAACTAAACAAACCCATTAATAAGTAAATAATACTAATGGAGTTAATAAGTCATTAAACAATAAGTTAATAAGTATTATATCTAGTAAATAAAGAATGAAAATAATAAGTAAAGAAACCCCATTAACTGCGATCGATGCACCTGAAGAAAGACGCGCGTCGGGATGGGTCTACAGAGTTAATGTACACGACAATGCTAAGATTGAATACATGTAATTATCTGCTTTTGAGTCGTAGGCTATTCTGTTCTAGACAATAAAGCTCCGGCGTAATAGTAGTTGTTTACTCCGAGATACTTGAGTCACTTCTACTTCTCTGTATTTTCCCTCCTCTAAAAGATCGTGAAGGTCGATTTCCTAGAATAATGCTTCTGGGATTCTTGATGAAAACGAACTGAAGTAAACATGCTCTTAAAATAAATGGTCGCAGTTCATGCGAAAACACCGACGAAACTTGTAAATTTAACCTCACTCAATTTGTATTACTTCTCACTCTTGACCTCTACGATTGTAATGCAAGACTTGAACTTCTGTGGCTTTTGACTGAATGACGACGATTGTTTTTTTTTTTTTTTNTGACCAAGGGAGGTCAGAAAAGAGAAAGGAAGGAGCATGGCACAAGTAAGTGGAAGTAATGCCAGACTCAGCTCGGGGCCCCGTGTTCGCCAAACACGTACTTACTCGATGTAAGTCCCCTGAGGGGGGGACGATTGTATAGAAGACTAATATGTATACGACGCTATTCACGATGCGATGTGTTTTGCATGTGAATTATGTTCTCTGACAAGATCAGAAGGAGAGATAGAGGTGGGTTGACACAAAATTTACAATTTTGCCCAAAAACACACTTTTTTTGAGAGTTAAGGCCGTGAAGTTTATATAATTAGAAAGCATATTCCATACTTTATTTAGTTTGAATTCAAAAATAACGTAAAATATTCAGAAGTTGGGAAGAATATTGTTTTAAATGAATAACTGTTTCAATCCTCCTAGTGACGAGACATGTTGTAACAGGGACATAGGTCAGTTGAGACTCGTATATAAAAGGATGATTTCAAGTTAATAAAAGGTAATTTTGAGAAAAATCCTAACTACGAGATAATGTATAATGAGAATGGGTTCAACTTGTTTGAGATCCGTCGACAGTAATTAATAAATAGTGTTTCTTCTTCTCAAATTACTGATACACATCTTCCTAATTCTTAAGGAGTTAGAACAATTCTTAATCATAATTTATTTACAAAAATGTAATGAAGCATTTAAACTAGTTCAAATTATGTGGTTATGTAAAACATAAATTGGCGCATTTGGGGAACAAAATAAGTACCTCATCTTTGGTAGCTATAAAATGAATCAGCCATCTCATGTTTCACCCTTTTTAATAACAGTACCTAAATAGAACACGTGTACGTATAATAAAAGAACAGGTTTTAAAGAATAAAATTTTAGTTTTAAAATCACAATAAATCAGACAAACAGCTTTCACTAATATATCGAAATTCACCATTCGTGCAACGTTTATCTTTACCCGTTTGCCGTGTATATTTATTTGATTTTCTGTAATAAAAAGTAAACCATTTTTATTCAAGTAATTATTAATTAAAACTGATTCGAGTTTAAACAATCGAAGTAAGTTGAAAAAAGACCCTCTCTGTAAAATAGAGACTTTTCACATTTGATGAAGTTTTACTTGTAACATCACCACGAAATGAACTTACATTATGAATCTGTACTTATGTCACTCCAATAGTGTCAAACACACGAAAGCAAATAAATGATATTACATATTAATAAATGTTAAAACTAAATAATTAATTTTGCGTGAATTGATCTCGGGCGCTAGTGCGCCACGAACTCTCGCCGGAGTCCCGAAATGTATCGTCGGCGTAAAATGCCGCCAAACTGCGCTGTTGAGTTCTTCTGGTACATAAAGTTTATACGAGGTAATCACGTTGTGTCAACCCACCTCCGTCTTCCCTAAGCACTCTTTCGCTCCAGTGAAACTTTTGATTTTGTGCGACAATTCACTCTAAATCGCCATTCATTACGACAAACAACGTCGAAGATTCAATAAAAATTCAATAAAGAAATACGAACCCAGCTTCAAAAAAATCTATAAATGATCTTCTCTTGTCCGTTTTGTATAAAAGTGTACCAAATTTCGAAGTTCTTAGCGCTACGCGGTGAAAATACAGACACAGACACGTCACACTGTCTGCTTTATGTAGTATATGTAGAGACGAATAAATAGTAAACATTTTTTTTTTTTGAGTTAAAGAGGAAAAACATTGATTTCGCCAATAACTTCAAAAAGAATCGGTTTCCCGTCCACCTCTTCTCTGTCTCCCGGTGTTTCCATTTATACCTTCCACCATTGTTTCCCCCCCCCCTCATTGTCAATCGCCTGATGGTTAGATTTATGTGTCTAGTCTTGTGGCATGAGAACGTCGCTCGGTAGGCGCCGGAGCTGGCATTGGCAATGCGACAGAGCTGTAAGCGTCGCGGCGCACAGCGACGACCTCGCAGCCGCCCCCCCGCGCACAGAGCGCTCGAGCGGTGAAAGTAGCAGGGGGGAGTCGGCGGCGACGGTTGCGGCTACCGACACGTGAGCCATCGACTATTAGTTTCCTTACAGCTGCGGCGGGAGCGATTGTAAACAAGCGGCAGTAACGATCTGCTGGCTGCGGTCGACACCTTATCCCTCACGCGACGCCGGGTAGGAAAGATTGTCTTCCGCGACAACGATACACTTCATTGACAAAAACAAAGACAGTTGGAAATGGCGAATGACCACCAGGGTAATACTAAGGTACTAAGGAAACAAGCAAGGGACCATCCCATCAATTCCGATCAAGGACCCAAGAGCAGTGGAGGATTTAATATTTACAAAAGAAATTATTTAATAAATAAGTGTTGTCATCCATTCATTCTTTCCTAAATAAACTGTAGCTATTAAATGCAGTAAAACTTCGAGATTAATACCAACAAAAGTATTAATGGCATTCCCTCCTATGCATAAAGTCAACCTTGCCTAAAAGAAAAACCCGGACCAGGATGGGGTTATAGAGATAAGGTACACGATTGTGCCCAGGTTGCGTACAGTACAGTAAGTATTCTGAAAAAAAGGAATACAAAGAGTGAACATGAAAAATTGTAATTTAATAAATAGTATCCTCTGGAGAAGAATCCTCTTCTTAAAAATACGCGTGTCATAAGTATGAAAATATAACCCAAATTGCACTTCTATACAAATCCGAAAAATACGTATCTTTTTGTGAATGACTCAAAACCTGATCCGTGTGATTTATTAGAAATGCTGTAATGTTTTGATCGCAGCTTTGTAGGCAGTTATAGGTATGGGGAAAAGTAATTATCGGCGTTTACTTTGTATCAAATACGATGAGACACAAGATAAATGCCTGTCCCACTGTATTTTATTCCTTGTAAAATTATTATCTACATTTCTATACATATAAGTGGCGTTGTCCTCAGTGAGTGAGTGACTGACATTCATTGCCTCTGAGCCAAACATCTGAAGCTAAAACCGAAAAAAATCGTACAGTAGGTCCTTTGGGTGACGCAAATACCCACCGAGAACGTAAATGCCGAAATCTCAGTTTAAAAAGGATGAAATAGGTTGAAATGTGAGTTGTCGAATTTTCTCTATTTTGATTCATCTCACAGATTAATTGAGATATCATTTTGGTTGTTGTATTAAAATGTTGTCTAATTATCTACGAACGGGTCTTTGGGTTTTTCGATATTTTATTTTTTAATGGGATCCGGGGGCAGAAACGATTGCATGTTTTTGTCGTTCGTGCTAACGATTTAGTACTTTCGCCATTTCTCAGGCAAAAATTAATTTCTGGAATTTCCAATATTTTACTTTTTAACGTTTGAAAAGGATGAAAATTTTTGGCGCGTTGTCCCAACTGATTGGCTGATTGATTCATGAACATAGACAGAAAATTATTAGAGACAGGAAGCTGTAAAGTTAACGAGATTTTGCTTTTATATTGAATACGCGTACTAAGCAAATATTTCATGAAATTCCGATTTTAAAGGAGTTATACAGGGTAAAACGTGCTTTTCGAAATTTCGTTTATGTAACTATATGTCACAAAGCATTCGAGATATCATCTCAGTTTTTTGTAAATATGATCTAATTTCAATATGAAGATAAAGGTTTTGGGAATTTTCGATATTTCTTTAGAAAGGACGCAAATAGGTGGAAATGTTTTCAGGTTTTTGTCGTCCGAGCTAACGGCATGACATACTATTTTCGCTTACTAGCGAACTAATGAAACGATTATCTCGGGTTTGGTATGTAAATTATGCAAAACGAAACAAATGTTTTTTTTTCGAATTTTTGCCAAATATAACGAAAGAATTAAATATTACCATCGTTTTTTAATGTAAACTTGCAATTTTTGTCTGCACTAAATTATAACTAAGGGAAACCTTATCATCAGCAAGAAGAATCATGCGAATTCGTGCAGGTCCAATTAGAAAGTAATGGGATTTAGGATTTTGTAAATCAGTAGAGAAGCTTCTTTAGCACAGGCGTTAATTTTGATACGGTATTAACCAGAAAAGGTCTGTACTTTGCAATTTTTGACAGGAATGAAGCAATAAAAGAGGTCGTAGAATCAGTAGGTTTGTTTATAAGTCTCACCACAATGTAATAACATTGCCGATAATTTAAGTTTCATTCCATTTTGATTCTTCGTCAAAATATTATCAAGCATGTTACATCTCATTTTATCTTCATAATGAGGCTGTGAATATCATGAATCACTACTTTTATTTATGTGGTTATTACGATATTAGAGATGTCGACTACTAGAGCCCTATTTTCCACGTCATTTAAGAGGTCAGGTGATATAAAATTAAGAAATATAATTACAAATATTTATTTCTTCCTCGACCTTATATGAAACCTATTTTGTTATCAATGAATATAATCCAGAAAAATCTGATTTGACAAGAAACAAATAATATTTCTTCTCCATTATGTGACGCAAAAGTCACTTCAAACACTGCTAAGTAATTCAAGAGAATTTTCAGTGAAAACTTTCCCGAATGAAGGTCCGGTGGAATGTGAAACCTTAAAAGCTTTCGTGGTATAGACGCAGCCACGCGGATTGTCGCTACTGAGAAAATGTAATCAATAGGGACTGTCTGCTTACACAATCTCTTCTTCCGTTTTAAAACAGTGGTGACCAAACGTCTTAGCACTGATGATCAGAATTATTAGTCTGATATTTCGTCGAAATTTGTTCTGAACGAGCATAAAATTCAATTAGCTTTTCTTTCTTGAAAAATAAAAATAAAAAAATCGCAGTTATAGGTCTGAAGTTCGCCTTCCATTTAAGAACAGAGAAACGTCATTGAAACCACAATATCGCGAAACATTCGTCAGGGGAAGGTGGGTCTTGGGTAATTGAAACCAGCATAAACATAATTTTTTAAATACTGCAAATGGAAAAGAAAAAAGAAAATTAACATGCAAAACCAAACACCAATTTATATTTATTTATATCTTGTATTCATAAAACAGATATTTGAAGGGTATATTTGTTATGTTTGCTGTAAAATTAATACAGCTTGTTGTTGCGAGTGACACAATGAGTTGATCTAATGTCATCAATCAGGGGTGGACTCGCCCATTAGGATACAGGGAAAATCCTGGTGCATCCTCCTTTCTCGTCGCCTTCTCCCAACAAAGAACAAAGGAAGGAATAATTGAAGAAATAAAATTATTAATTACATCTAATACGTAGAAAAAAGTACCAATTATATCAAACAATCCTAGGAGGAAGAAGAGCACGATGGGCATATGCACTAAAGCCTGATTATAATTGGGGACTGTGTAGATTCACTGTCGAAATTACTCCACAATTTTGAAACAATGAAGTACTCGAGAATATTGTTTTGAGATATAAATGACTTAAATGGGACCAAGGAAAATTATAAGCATGCCATGTGAACTAGATAAAGATGAAGAATTACACAGAAAAAGAAGATTCATATTTTATTGTTCAATTGTGTAGTAGATCAGATATCCAACAGATTTTATCAAAATCGTTATCTATTCTTTGATTCAGAATTCTTTGACCCAAAGAGATTTAAGGATATGAATATAAAGATAATAAAATCTTGAACTGAAAATACTGGAAGTTTCAGGGATGAATTATCTGAAAATGACATCGGCGAAGATAAAATGGAAGTGCTCGTTCCCCACCCTCTTGACGGTCCTAGTCCTCCCCTGTCATTAATAGAACATTATTTTTTGTTTTTTTAACTTTCCATGTGGTACCATTACTTCTGTTTACAAGCTAAAAGGAAATTGAATAACACTAACATTCCGTACTATAATGTGAACACTCACTTTTATTTACTTAATAATTTAATACCTCTATAGAAATCTCCTAGATTGCGGTGAACCTCGCCACCAGGTAACAGATTAATCATGTTATGTCGAATGAAAATGGGAGACGGGACCGGGGTTCGAACCCGGGACCTTGAGCCTGTCTCTTA